>QOCX01002545.1:2290-15471 GCA_005959815.1 Sarcophaga bullata | reverse complement strand
ATAGTTCACCGTATGCTGACGACACTATGATAATAGCATAGCATATCTTAGTAGATTGCGTTCTAAAAATCAAGTGCAGAGGTCGTTACTACATTTTCCCACCAGAGGTCCTTAACAATCAACAACTCTTCAAGCTTTAGAAATCTTTTTCATGTAATGCCAGTGTATATAGGAAACAAATTCAAGCCTTTTTTCTTCTATACTAACATAGCGAAATGGTGTGGAGTAGGGAAAAGAAAGGATTAAAATGTGAAAAGTAACCCAAATTGAGTTCAACTTTATAACGTTAACTTAACCTTAATTTATAAAGAAAAAAAAAAACAAAAATTTTAAAAAAAAATTATAAAGAAAATGTAAACTGAGGAAACCTTTTTTAAAAGTCACATTTGTTTGTTTTTCTTTCCTTTTTTGTATGTGTGTGTGTGTGTGTGTGTAGCTCTAAAGGCATTATTTCCCCATGTCGTTCGATCAGTTTTCATATTTTCAATTTATTTTCATTTATTGCGAAACGTATAAAATGTGACACCTTTATGGAAAAATAACCGATTTTGTGTTAAAAACTAAAAAATATTTTATATTTAACGTACATACACGTATATACACATTGGTTGTGTTTTTTATTTACAAACACCCACATGCGCATGTAATACGTAATTTTAACCTTGTGCCATAGTAAGTGTCCTTTTAGTTTTAATTTTTTTCTTTGTATTACTCGTATGTTGCTGTTGTTGATACTTTTTTTTTCTTTTTTTGGTTTTATGCTTTTCAGTTTACAACAATTTGAACCCAATTTGTAAAAAAACAAGAGATAAAAAAGACAAATTTAAACGTGTCAAAATTAAAGTTGAAAAAGAAATAAAAAAATTTAATAAATATTCTCTGGTTCGACAGACGGGCATCAAAAAAAAAAAAATAATGACAAAAATGTGCCAAAACATATGTGACTGAAAGGATTCAACTTTTTTATTACTTTATTATTCGTAACCTATTGACATATGGCATGAATGAATGTGGATATGAAAACAATTTGATATTGTAAGTCATACAGAAAATTATCGAAACTTTCATTCTAGAACTTCAACTGTGGTAATGGCTTAAATTTTGTGTAAAGAAAATTGTATTTAAATACCCTCAAATTTTATTAAAGATTATGAAATTTACTGATCACAGTAAAAGAATAAAACAATAGCGTTGTACTATCTATATCGGAACGCTAAAATAAAACCTTTAATTTCTAATACTCACGGATAGTCGGTCTCCTTAAGTCTTAAATATTTTTGTGGCATGATGCATATCAGTTTCATTCAAAGCATAGCTAAAGAGAACACGTTGCGATTAGTTGTACAACATGTTGAATCATTTTTCAACCAAATTTATTTATAAATTGCTATTGTAGCATCGTATTGTTTGTCGCTCAACCAACCGTCGACCAACCCAACCATTCAACATAACAATTGTTTGTCGCAACGTATAGGGACTTCATTATAATTTTACATTTATTTCGTCTGTTTTCTTCCAAATCACCACTGAGTTGAATACGCTCTGAAGCATTTGGCAACTGATCCTTTTCAGTGATTAGTTCTATTTTTGAATGAATGCGTACGTCGCCGTAGTCTAGTAGGTAGTGTGTTGGCTTATTAGACGAAAGGCCAGGGTTCGAATTACCGGTCAGACATCAAAAACGGAATATGATAAAATATTTCATCGGCGACTTCCTCTCAGCAGATTACTGGCAAAAACTCTGAGAGTAAAAATAAAATTGCCATGAAAAGTTTCTCAAAAATTTGTCGTTCGGAGTCGACTTTAAACTGTAGGTCCCGCCACTCATGTATAAAATTAACACACATAACGTAAGTGGTGTGAGAAGCTAGGCCGTAATCCTGACTGAAGGGTTGTAATGGCCAATTATGTTATGTATGCGTATGTCAAATTTATTATAAGAGCATTGAAAGCATCCTGGAAAAGTGACTCTTTGTTGTTAATTTTGAGATTTTTTTTGTTTTTTGTGCATAACATTGGTCAACACTGCCAACGGCAAGTACTGTCGGTCGAAGATTACTAACTTCTTTTAGAACGAACTGCGTGATGAACACCAACGACATGAAGTTTTAATAGGACAGAGCTTCGTGGCATTCAGTTCATGTTGAATGTTCTGCACAGGCGATTTAAAAGCATGATCTTCTCACATACATAGAAGTGAAGTGAATTGCTTATCGAAATGCTTCGAATTTTTCTTGTATGGATTTCTTAAGTCGCAGTCTTGTGTCTTAACACAAGTTCAGCCTGATATTTACTACAATCATGGAAAATTGGACATTTGGACTACTCTGCTTCCAGAGAAGCCTTGTTAGAAATGTAAATAAATTTTGTATTTCACCCATAATGAAATCATGTTGATGACTTCTTGCAAATACATAGATACATACATACATACATACATCGTCCGTGGAGACAGCAAGAAGGAAACTGGCGATAAGGCAGCTAAGTGGCTTCGATAGACATATTGGTGGATGAAATGAGGCGGATATACTTTCGCGTCTCGAGCATCCGGAACGAATAGCAGCTTTAAAGCGGAAAAACGAAGGAATTCCATGCACAAATGGCAGGAGAACGGTTTTAAGGGAAGATGGACATTTCACCTTGTTCCTAATATAACATCTTGGATAGTGAAAAACCATTGCGAGCTGAACTATTATGTGACTCAGTTCCTGACTGGTCATGGATGCTTCAGGAATTACCTGCACAGATTTGGACATGATACTTCCCCTATTTGCCCCACTATTTGCTTCCCATAGGAAGAAGTTGCGGAGCATATTCTAACATGCTGCCCCAGATTTAAATGGCCCGGTGAAACGAGTTTTGTACCAAACCAGCTTATGGAAGAGGTGATGAATTCTAGGATTCTTTGGAAGCAATGCCGCCAAACAATGGCTGAAGTTATGTTGAAACTCGGAAGGTTGAAAGAACAAAAGCGAAATTTAAATTGGTGAGATAAAGCTTGTAAGCTAACCAGCCCGAGGGGGAATTTGGTTGAAGTGTGTAGGGGTGGCTTTAGTACATAGCACCAGTGATGGTGAATCGTGCACTCTTTTGTTGGAATGTCTTTCGATGATTCCCACGTCTGGTCCAAGACAAAAAAAACATACATACATATATACGTAAATAACTGATCATTACAACCCATCGGTCAGGAATACGTCTTAGCTTCTAATTTATCTTAATTTTATACATTTGCGGTGGAACCTTAAGTTTGAAGCCGATTACAGACGGCAGATTTTTTTCAGAGTTTTTGACAGAAATCTGCTAAGAGGAAGTCGACGAAGAAATATTGTTTAATATTTCATTCTGTTGGCAATATCTGATCTGGGGTTTGACCTGGGCCTCATGTTTAATAAGACAACACACTACCTACTATACTGCGGCGGCTTTATGGTAATAAGATACACAATTTCCGCATAATTTGTGCATAATAATCGAAATACGAAATAGTCGTTATGAGCTTCCATCTCGGAGTATAAAATAATTTCTATAACATACAGTCAAAGGAAAAAGTCTACAAACCCACTGCTTTTTTTTCATTTACAATGAAGAGTGTTTGAAGTGCAAAACGATTATGATACAAATATAACATAGGAATTATTGGGAAGAAAAATAATAAAATAAAAGTTAGAATGAAGAGTCTGCATACATCGACTTTGCCAGCTCATGTACCAAATAATTTTTTTATTAAATTTTCCGCTGATAAATGATAATAAATTAGCATAACTGTCAAAAATGGTTGTCAAAGTGAATATGATGATAAAAAAATCTTTTTTTAAATGCAAAGCATTATAAAAACAAATTTCTACACGACAGGTAATAAAGTAACAAACAAAAGATTTTTCTTTTTTTTCAGTTTGTGTATAGTTTTTATAAGTTAATAAAAGCCTGTAGAGCTTAAAGAAAGCAAACAATGCTTAAATTTTTTTCACTGCTAAATTCATATTTTATCATGAGATTATTTCAAAAAAACAAATACAAAACAAAAGGAAAAAAATATGCTTAACACAATCAATTTTTAATCAATTAAAGGATTGTTTTTTATTAAAGGAAATTTATTACAATTAACGTATCATTTATTAATTACCGCTATGTGGTGAATTGGTTTTTTTTGAATTTTTTTTCTATTAATTTCGTTTTAAAGTAAAGGATAAGCTTTTAATGTATATTAAGCAAGTGAGATAAACGTATAGATAATGTAGACGCTATGGTATGTAGGTCTATAGTTATTATCCACTGAAATAGAAATCTATATGAATATAGGAAGATAGGAAGAACCACAGACTTTAAAAATATTCCTGAAAGTGAGATCATTCTTTTAATCTTATCGGCTTAACTCAAACCGATTGTAAAATTACAAAATAATTTCGAATTTTTATTTCATTTCAGTATGTTTCAATCCTTTAAAGGATGTACTTTAGCTTTGCATTACAAGTTGTAACAGATTATTCACATAACAGGGACCGTTAAGTTATTATAAATGAAAAATCTGGAAAAGTTAATAAAAAAATTCAATTAAAAATCACAAAAATAACGATAAATTGGTGAAAAGATGAATGGAAGAAAAAATAAAGCTACTAAATCTTAGAATTTTTCAAAATAAATTGCTTATTGCAGGCAATAAAGTTGAAAAATTACGTATGAGTTATGCAAATAAGCCTTCCATAAATTAAAAAGGTGTTGTTATTTTCTTCAAACGAACACAAAACAGTACTTCTTATGTGAAACGGACAATATTGTCGCTATTATGGGGTTTTCTTTTTCCGATAACTTGCACCTTTTGTCGGTGGTTATCATTTTTTTTTGGTTGCTGCCATGCATTTCTTTGGGCAATGTTCTACATAATAACTAACATAACTTGCACTTTTCTTGATAGATGATTTGCATATTTTGTCAATGACTTGCAGCTTTCTGATCGATGAACTGCATTTCTTTGGTAGACGACTTATATTTTGTGTCGATGACTTGCATTGTGGGATCGATGACTGGCAATTTTTTTTGTCGATGAACCGCGGACAGTGGATTGACTTTTATATACAATCTGATTTTGAGGAGGACCACAAGTATTTTATAACTAAAGAATTGCCACCTGAGTATGCTAATGAATGAACGCTATACTCCGGCATATTGGCGGGGTGGGAAATTATGAATTACGTACTCACGGCGACTACCGCTTTACATGTATACCTGAACTGTATTGAGGTGATAGAAAATATAAATGGGAGGGCATTTGTGAAGACATCGAAACGATTGAATAATTTGTATGTAATTTTTTAATTTCTCGTTAGCTTGAGATTTCAGTAGTTTGGAGATGACACTATGCCAGACATAACTTCTCTCAGAGGACTGGTGTAGATATCAAGGTAGTTTGTATAAGATACAGACTTCCTATAAAAAGTAAGGCATGAGATACTTTGTTACCTACCTATCTACCCAGTACTTATTGTTACTTTAAAAGAAAATGAAGATTCAATAATTAAATATTCAAAAGAAACCATTTGATCAAATGCCAACATTTAGTTTTTCTTCTCGAAATAAAAAAAAAGAGCATAGCAATCGTAAGAAACTTTGATTACAAAACTTGTTACATAGTTTTGTGGATTTTTTGGTTTTGAAATGTTATTCCCCTCACATGCACATTACATTTGTAGCATACAGCATTCAAACACTCACTACAATCATGATTTATCAATGCAACTTTGAACATTCCGTTTTTTTGTTTTTTTTTCTTTGTTTTTTTTGTTTTGTTTTGTAATTTGCTGCCAGTTTGAAATGTTGATTGTAACTGTTAAACTTAAATGTGGTTTTTCTAGAGATTATGTTGAGCGTAACTTTACTGCGGTAATTTTAGTTTCGATAAAGTGTTACCTTCTGAAATGTTCCTTAATGCTAATACCATCTATCATTTGCTATTTTCTTCTTATCCTAGTGCAAGGATATGCTACTACTTGTACTATGAATGCTAAGAAGAGGAAATGAAAGAGTATTGAAAGAGTAAGATGGGAAAACGTAAGAAGGGAAACATGAAATTTACAAAATATCTGCATGAATGCATAAACCTACAAATACATACATACATATATACATACATATGTATATATACATATGTACATATGTATGTATATGCATGCAGTTTATCGAAACATAAATTTGGAAATTAAGTCAAGTGTATAAAAAGAGAGGAATTTACTTTGATTTTCATCTGCATTCTCTTGCATACAATTCAATGCAATAGAAGTGTTTGTATGCATGAGAGATAGAGAGACAGTGTGTGTGTAAATGTTTTTCTTGAATTAAAATAATGTATGGAAACGAAATGAAATTGTCTTTCTAATTAGAAACTAATTTTGAAATTGATTTATTTGGTTTATCTCATGTCAAGTGTATAATTTGATGTTTTGTTTTCCAGGGCTGGTTTTAAACTTACAGTGACCAATCTTAAGGTTTATAAATATTTAAGAAAGCATTTTGTAAGAAACTTTTTACACACTCTTAATGTAAGCTAATGTAACTAATGTAAGGTGTAATATGAAAAACATTCAAGTTTTATTCGATGAATAGAAACTTAACTTCCCTGCCTTTCGACTATATCACCCACTGTAGTTTATTTGTATAGCAAATCAACAATTATTTCTCAGCAATATTGCTTAAGTTGTGGTTTGCTTTTACTATACTTTCTAATCCTAAATAATAAATCAAATACAAGCTATGAATTTTATCTTAATTTGAAATATTTAAAATAATTTGATTATTGCATGCATATCCTAGGGTTTGTTGCCGTACTCCATACATCATCTGAGGTAGATGCATTTGAAATTGGAAAATTTAATAAATTTGTTGTTATTTGTTTAAAATTATTTGGCTTACATTGTATTTTGAAATCTAGAAACAGAATTTAATACTCTTTATTATACTGAAACTAAAAGAAATTAAATTCTTGTAGAAATACTTTAAAAGAGTATTAAAAACGAAAGCGTTGTAAATCAATTGAATTCAAAACTGATCCAAAAACTTGTATCCAGCAATGACTTTAAGCGAAGCAAACATTTTCACATGGAATAAACTTTATAACCAAGCCATTCTGTAAGCAATTTATAGAAATTTGTTAGTTTCTACTCGAAGAACTCTTAGAACAGATGGCTCAATACATTAGAAAACATACGCAGAAAAGGTGCAGCGTTATTTCATACAATGAACGGTAGTAAGCCATCTTGCTTACTTAATTGATTATTACAACGCCTTAGTTAGGATTATAGCATTAGCTTCTCACATTATCATTTTGTTTATCCTGAATGATGTGAGTGACAATTTAAGGTCGATTCTGGAGGATAGATTTTTGAGAAACCTTGCATGGCAATTTGATTTTATTCTCAGAGTTTTAGCTAGAAGTCTGCTAAGAGAAAGTCTCTCAAAGAAATCTTTTCTTTTATATTTCATGTTCTGTGTAGGGTGTTGCAACACGGGCTATTGTCTAATAAGCCAACACACTATCTACATAAAGTCGTCGTGCTCTAAGCTTATTAGACCTAAGACCACGGTTCAAAGCTCAGGACAGGCATATGAAATATATTTCTTCGGCGCTGCCTCTCAGCATATTTGTGTCAAAAGCTCTGATAATAAATAAATTGCCATGAAAGTTTCTCAAAACTCTGTCGTTAGCAGTCGGCTTTAAACTGTAGGTCCCGTCACTCCTGTAGAAACTAAAACACACAACAAAAGTGGCATGAGAAACAGATTGTAATCTTAATTAAAGGATTGTACTGAGCAATTATATATGTACTCGTATGTACAACCTATTAGAGTATGGCAGTTCAGTCAGTATTCCATTTGAATTGTTAAAATATGATGCAGCAACACTTGCAGAAATTCTAGCCACACTTATTGGCGAATTGGCCAGGTAACTCCAGTTCTCTAGAGCTACTTGCCTACTTGGCTCCCTATTGCTACCAGGGCTTCAGTTTATTCAATGTTATTGATAATGTGATGGAAGCTAATTAGGTACGTAGTGACTGATAAGGTATAAGGTAATCGAGGGCAAGTCCCACTAAAGTTTGACATACTCAGATCAAAAAACCAATGCAACACGTGGTATATTCTGAACGAAATCATACATATTTAAAGAAAAATAAATGAAAACAATAATGAAATTTTTAAATTCCATTCGATAGCAATGAACTTAAAGGTTTAACATTTTGTCATTTATATCCGCCAGTTGGCTTTAACTTTATCTACCTGTTTCTCTAACCGTAGCCGTTCAGAAGTAACAAAAAAATATTTTATTTGTTGTAAATATTTTCAACATGTTTTATTTTTATCATGTTATTGTTTTTGTTGTTGTTGAGGTTTTTTTTCTGTTTTTCTTGCCATTTTTTGTTTTTGCTTTTGATTTTTGATAACAAGGAAATCGTATTGGAATCACTTACAGATATTTACCCAGGATATCTATCCTAACTTGACTTGACTGGCAAGGTATTTCGTTTCCATTTTTTTTGTTTGTTTTTGTTTCTTGTCTTGTCTTGTATTTTATTTCATTTCTTATTATTTTTCTTACATTTCTTGCTTGTCTGTTGTTTTTTTACGTGGCACAATCGTTCCTTACATAAGTATATGTTGCTTATACCTAGATGTACATACATATGTATATACGTGTATGTATGTATATTGATACATATATTCTCAACATATTTTTCTAAGGAAATCGGAAATTATTTTACATTATTGTTTGGTACACAACATGTGTCAGGATGTACTGACTGTTAACATTATACAGATGACTTATAAACTCAAACTTAACATGGTATTGGTAGAGAACATTAAGAGAGAAACAAAGGAAGAGAGAGAGAGAGAGAGAGAGTGAGAGAGATTTCATAGTAAACTAATTTCAGTCTTTTTTCCTTTCGCTCTGAGTCATTGTTTTTCTTGAGTGTTTTTGTAGTTTTTGCCACCAACTACTCACACATATACACACACTTACATAAAACAATACTCATACAATATTATAGTTTTTTATTTTCTTTATTTTTGTACGCACACATTTGTCCTGCATATCCTTCACCCACCTCGAAACGCACTTGTGTACGTCACATCGTATTGGGAATGTATTTTAGTTTTGTGCATGTACTTGTGTATGGTGAAATAAAATTTATTGTTTTCAATTGAATGCAAACACATGAACACATTGTTACACACATAAACTCTACGTTTAGTGTGAGTTTGAATTTGTGTATGTATGTATGTATGTATGCATTTCGTATTATTTTCTATTTATAACAATCACTTAAAATAATAGTCACACGCAATTTCAATGTGACTTTTTCATACAGTCTTTGTAATAAATATGAAATCTATTTGTTGCCATGCATAATTGACAGGTTTTTCATATTTTTTCTTTAGTTTAATGCATAAACGGTATCAATTTGAGCGAAAACAATTTTGATAGTGTGCTGAAGACTGCAATGATATCGGCTCTGCACTATGCCAGTGCTCAAAAATTATTTGAGAATTATGACGTTTATTTAACAGTCCATGCCTGCATGATCACGTTTGTTTTTTTTTTTTTTTTTTTTGGTTAAAAATTCAGGGCCCCAAAAATTTGAATAGCCTGACCCAAGCGATATGCCGACGTCCTAAACAAATCTCTAATTGTCATAATCATAATAATTTTTTGTTGTCACTTTTTCAATATTTTCGTCGGTTATTTATGTGCTAGGGCCTCTAGAGCAGACGTTGTCATTCACATCTTCTCGAAATTCTGCTAAAAGTTTGTGTCGCTTGTAAACATTTTTCTGCTCTTAGTGTAGTACTATCTATCACTGTATGCTAATTACAAAATTGGAATTGTAAGGAATCGGAAGTGCTTACACAGATCGGTGAGAGCCGTGATAAAAAGTGATTGCCATTAGAATCCGTGAAATAACTTCAGAATGGAAAGACGGCTTACATAATACTTTATAGATTTTCGAGTTTAAGTTTACTCAATGCTTCTTGGTAAAGTCATGTATAACTAATTAGTAGTGACTTAAAATATAATTGCTGATGAGTTGTTCTGGCCATTAAACGATTCATGGTGACTACATGGAACTATACAAGAATCCAACAGTATGTATCCAGTTGATAATATGGCCTGTGAGAAGAACTGGCTGCGTCATCAGACTTCGTAATTCTACGATTGCTTGTAAGTACACAGAATTTTTGCTTTGGAAATACGAAGAGTCCGAGGCGTATTCATCAGAATATCTTCTTTCGTTTCAAGTATTTCACGTTATGAAATGCCACAGAGTCTTGATTAAATGAGTGAGCTAATGGGGATTAAATGAGTGAGAATATGGATCATATAGTTATTCAATTGACCATTGTAATGGTTTAGTTAGGATTACAACCTAGCTTCTCATACCACCTATGTTGTGTGTGTTAATTTTTATTCACAAGTAGCGAGACCTGCAGCTTATGCGTAGAACGACAGTTTTGAGAAGCTTCTCATGGCAATTTAATTTACTTTCAGAGATTTTGGAGGAAGAATGCGAGAGAATCCATGCTCTATTGACTAGCTCTTGTCTAGGAAACCAACACAATACCTACTAGGCTGCAGTGCCCATATAAATGCATACATAAGTGGTCATTATACCTTTCAGCCAAGATTACGACCTAGTTTCTTACACCACTTATTTTGTGTGTATTAATTTTATACTTAAGTGGATTATCTACCGTTAAATCCGTCCGACACCGAAAGACAGATTTTTTTTGAGAAACTTTTCATGGCAATTTTATTTATTTGCAGAGCTTTTTGCCTGAAATCTGCTGAGAGGAAGTTGCTGAAGGAATTTTTTTGCATATTTTCCTTTTGATGTCTGACCTGATATTTAAACCCTGGCCTTTCGTCTACGAAGCCAATACACTACGTATTAGACTATGGCAACTTCATAAAGACTCCTTCATTTCCTATTGGCACAGTTATCGATATTGCTAAAAAAGTGGCTTAATGTAAGCCTGTTGTTCCCCAGATAAAGCAGCAACATTAGGGGTATAGAGTTTGTAGTTGGTTGTTGATATCCTAAAACAATTAATGCCAATTTAAATCTAAGGAGTTAACCGATGGGAAATTAGAATTGTGTAAAAATTCTTGAAAGCCACCCCCCCCCTTGAGTAATCTCAAAATGGAACAAACGTGCTTTTCAATTCTGAAGAAGATTTTAAATATTTGAAATCTCTCCGCTATGATGTGTAGCGTTGTTCATATAATCCATATGGCGAAGAATGGCGATTACTATGCTAAGTTATTTTTATGATATCGATGGCCACGGTAAATTCAGTGTGAAGTATTTCAGACCATTTTTTATGAAGTTTGCATGAAACAGCAAATGTAGTCATGAATACTAAAATATTATGCAGAATAAAATATTAATTAATAAATTTCATGTTATCGTTTGAGATTAAAATTAATTTGAAGGCCGTACTTTTAATTACGAATAAAATTTTACAATATTCCAAGCGTATTAAATTGAATTTTATTTTTATTTTTTCTGTGTCCCCATGACTTTTAGAGCACACTGTTTACCGTTTAACACAAAGTAAACGTAACGGTTTTGCTGTTTGCTCCATCACAAACACACTTAAATGTGCAAAAAAAAAACACACACACACAATCTTTAAATTTGCTTTATTGCGTACACACATATTGAAATGAACGTATAAATCTGCGTTTGTTTCTATTGTGCACATGAGTTTGTATATGGACTGTAGGTACATACCCATACGTATCGTATCACATATATGTCACATAAAAGTAAAGTATAATTAACAGTTCACGTTACCTAAATTGACAGGGCCTAAAGTAATATCGATGTTTTACGAATATCTTTTTCATTTCTTTTCCCTTTTTATATCCTCTTTGTATTCGCACACTCACCATTTACAAAAACAAAAACGAAAAAAAACATGAAATAAAATGTTACCGGGGTCGTTTTGAGTGTGTGTGAAAGCGCTGTCTAACGCTTTAGGTATTGTGTTTATTATCTCTTATTGAGTGTTGTGTGTGTGTGTGGTGCTATGTATGCATTGTGTTGGTTTTGTGTCTATTTGTGTTATAATGTGCAACACATATAAGTCTTACAATTCGGTCTATAAATCTACATACAATATTGCCCCTGGAGCATATCCAACAGTATGCAGCTAATGTATAACACAACAACAACCAACAACAACAACATTAAACATACTATAATAATATAATTTGTTGTTTATGGTTGCCTGTTGTTGTGTTCCTGTTCATACTTTTGCTAATTGTTTTTTCCATTTAATTTTTTTTTGTTGTTGTACCAAAGGTTAATGTTGTTTTGTTGTAGGTAGTCCTACGATGATTTTTTTTTTGTTTTTTGTTTTGTCTATTATTGTTTCTATTTTTTCTTTTGCCATTCGCTATGCCTTATAATAATGTTTTCACATTAATATTGATATTATTAGTCAATAATAAATTAAATTATAGCCATACATTGTATTTAAAGACAATGGGTGGTAAAATAATTCGTATTGGAAAGTTTTGTTTTTGTTGCACAGTGTTAATAGTGTTATAAGCTACCATGGAAAATATAAATTGTAAGTGATTGTCTTTATTACACGTAGATTGTTTCACTGAATTTGAAAAGGTTTTCAGTCATAATACAAAATTGTCTTCAAGGCATATAATAAATGAATTTGCATGGCTGTTGCACAAAGTTTCCATCTCGATCTAGCGCACCTCATCAGGTTCGTCTAGGTCTTTGTCAATAAAGTTTCTCCATCAACTCGGAATTTTAATAATCGTATAGGGGGAAGATAGTTCTTTGGTCATTATAACCCATCGGTCAGGATTACGACCTAGTTTCTCAAACAACTTGTGTTGTGTGTGATAATTTTATACATGAGTTGCGGAATATACAGTTTAACGTCGACTCCGAACTAGAGACTTAATTGGTTAACTTTTCAAGGCAATTTTTATATACAGTTAGAGTTTTTGCCAGAAATCTGCTGAGAGGTAGTCGGCGAAGAAATATTTTTCATATTGAGCCATGGCCACACATCTAATAACCCAATACACCTACCTAGTCTACAGTAATTACTATCCTATAGTTACTAGCATATACTTACCCTTACCCAGACTCCTTAAC
>QOCX01002544.1:0-21599 GCA_005959815.1 Sarcophaga bullata | reverse complement strand
AAAAATTATACGGCATGTAAAAATAGATGTTTGCCAAGAGTGTTGGCGTACAAAAAAAATTGATATCAAAATCAATATTACAGAAATATGTAACAGAGACTAAATTATATTGTTCTAATGAAAGATCTGCAGTCTGATTGAAATCGCCGTAGTCTAGTAGGTAGTATGTTAGATTATGAGACGTGAGACCACGGTTCAAATTCCAAGTCAGACTATCGATCAAATGAATAATGATATGAAAAAAATTATTTATTTGGCAAATACTCTGAGTATGAATAAAAGAAATAATTGAGGGAACAATTTTATTACCAAAGGAAAACATTAAAAAACAGTGAATAGTTCGTCGAAGTTCAAGGAATAATTATTCTCAATTCAAGAGAGATTTTTTAAACATATTCTTACAAATAATAGGAAATAATATTGGGCTTTAAAAACTACTAATTGTGTCGCTTGTTATGTGTATTGTCACTATTCCCCATCAAAAAATAAAGTGAGTAAGTAAAAAAACGACTTAATGTAACACTAAAAATACTTATTCGATAACGAATGAAAGATTCTTAAAAATAAAATGAAGATCGACTGCCAGAATTAGTCACAAATTAATTATTTTCTGCAATTTAATTTCTTACAATGGAAATTTTTTATATGAAAATTATTCATGATGACAATTTCAGGGTAAACGAAATATATTCATGATTATTTCATTGTTTATTTTAATACTTTTTTTATGTCAGGTTTTCAAGTTTTGTTGTGCATACAACACTCTTACTCTAGCTAGTAAGATGACAACTCATTGAATTTTTTCTCGTCAACAATCTTTTTTTTGTCAACTTCTCAGAAAACAATCACCACTTCATGTGGTATGGAACAATAGTTTAGCTACAGTCATTGTATGAAGATGCTTTACGCAAAAATGTTTTCTTTTGTGGAAGAGAAACATTACGACACTCAATCTCCCACTTGCACACTCACTCAGTCATAGTTTCATAATCATTGTTGTTGAAAATGACTTTGTCTACTTTGTTTAAAAATGTTTTATTGTGTTTAAACACAACACCAACAATATCGTCAGCTTAAGGTATGAGGCATTACAAAGCTAAGAAAACAAAATGCTGCTGGATAGAAAAAAAAATCGTTTAAATTAAAATTAAATTCTAACTGTTTTGTAATAGGTAAGAAAAATACACAACCACATGTATTTACTTTAAGCAGCGCAGTTTTATCACAAGTTTATCCTCTTACAGTTGAGGCATCAACTATAGCAGGCTCTAGAGTAACAGGATTGCCATCCGTGATTTCCTAGAAATAACGCTCTTTGCGAAACACTTTCTTCACGATGAAAAAGTGTGTGCTTGATACTGTATGGAATATAGGCAACCTTGCATACCAGCTGCACATGTGTCTGTTATGTTGCAGTGTCTAGAAAGCCACATGAGAGTAACTGCTGAATGCTTTGCTTCCTTGTCTAGAGACACCAGGCCAACTTAAGCTATAATAGATGTTGGATGCTTTCTCCCTAGATATAAAGGTCGTCTTACCGTTAGCCAATTACTCTAAGATTCATTTGTTTCGAGAGAATAATAGGGTGATGGTCTCTGTGTCATTGCGTGCTTAGACATTGCCATTAAAGCTATCTATTTTTTTTTTTTTGTCATGGAAACAGCAGCCAACAGATAGATCCAGGTCACAGAATACCGAAGACATTGGGCATAATAACAGTAATATAATTACAAATAAAAATAAATATAATTACACACATGTATACATATGAATACAAAAAATGAAATAATGAAAAAATATTTCTTTGGCGACTGCTCTCAGCAGATTTCTGACAAAAACAGTGAGAGTAAATAAAGAATTGCCAAGAAAAGTTTCTCAAAAAATTCTATCGTTCGGAGTCGCCTTTAAACCAGGGGTTACCAAAA
This sequence comes from Sarcophaga bullata, assembly GCA_005959815.1. Taxonomy (NCBI): domain Eukaryota; kingdom Metazoa; phylum Arthropoda; class Insecta; order Diptera; family Sarcophagidae; genus Sarcophaga; species Sarcophaga bullata. Next base: position 19,674 of record QOCX01002544.1, on the reverse strand, counting down.
ATTTGTTGGTTGTGTATTAGTGAGTAAGTGAGTGAAAATGAATTGAGTGATTTTATTCATTTACTGTCTAAGAAAAGTGTTAGTAATTTACGCAAATTTGAATTTCTTTTCATCAACATACATAAAGTTATACTATTTTAACTCGAAAATTAGGGATTGTTTTTTTAGATATTTGGTGGAACTACTTTGGTTCATAAATTTCCGCACCTACTAATAAAAAACCCTTTCAATTTTTCCAAAAAAAAAAAGTTTAGTTACTAAACTTTCCATTATAATCTGATTTTGTTGTGAAACAATTTTGTTGTGAAACAGTGTTGTTGCTAAACAAACAAAATATTTTGTTCTAGTGAAAGAATTCTTATCAACATATTAACAAATAAACTGTCAATTTTAACCGTAATATGCTTTAACTAAAATTAAAATGATTCTGAATTAGATGAACTTTCTGGTTCAGATATTTAAGCTACATTCGGCAAGAAAGAAGCAACGTAAAGAATACATCACATAAAGAATAGTATAGAAGGCTAAGCGATTGGTCGTTGAACTTGAATGTAGGCTGAATATATAGGAATTCTCATATTATCAAATACAAACTGCAAAAATATTTCCAGAAAATGATCGTAGTTCTGAAACTGAGCAACGCTGCACTAATTCAAAATCAAAAAGTATGTAATTGCTTGGGCATCACATATTTAAAGAAAATTCATTTCAAGATCACATATATTCGATACGCCCACAAAATCGTTTACCAACTCTGGAACTGGCTGCTTTTGACGGTAAATATTCAGACTACAAATATTTTATCACTTCATTCACTAACGCTAACACGTATCGAACAATTTAACCACCTGTTGTCTTGCCTTTCTGGAGGTGCTCGTCGCATTGTCCAAGTCTTTCAAATTGTACAAAATAATTATACATGAATTAATTATTATATGGTGGGCTATTATTTGGATTGCTCGACGAAATTACTTTATCATCAAATGGATAAAAATACCACGCGGTTGTGCTATTCAACATATGCACTAATGGCTCCAGGCAATAAATCACACAAATTAGTAGTTTTCTGTGGATACAATGGTGTTCCTAAAGTCGCCGTTGTGTTCCTAAAGTTCGGATGTTATGTAGATAGTGTGTCGGTTTATTAAAGGGGAGCCAGTAGTTCAATTCCAGCTATCTCGAACAGAACAAAATATGAACAAATATTTCTTTCGCCGACTTCCTCTTAGCAGTATTTTGTCAAAAACTCTGAGAGGAAAGTTTCTCAAATCTGTCGTTCGGAGTCGACATTAAACATCAGTTCAACATCGAGATATTAAGTAAGTTTAGTAAGTTAAGTTACCAAAACAAACCAAACCCAAAAATGAAATTTCACCGTTATTGTCAATTTGAACTGAACTGAACTGACGATCCATACTATATGTAGTATAGCATAATATAGTAGAGTATAGCATAATGTGCCACAGTTAGATTTGCTTACTAAATTTTTCATTTCACTTTATTCATCCATCAAAATCTTCATCTCTACCTATCCATCAGAAAATGCAGAGTGCAACTCGCTTTGACAGAAACTTAAAAGATGAAAAACATTTTGAAATAGGAGTCAAGTAGTGCTTGAGGCAATGTGCTTACACGAAGATGTATGTTGAATGTAACGTTTCTTTTTTGTATCATAAGTGCTGGTAAGACGCACGTGAAGAAAAGCGATGAACAGCAATGAGTACAAACGTGACTTTGAGTTACGTAAGGACAAAGAAAAGTTGGTCGGTATTTTTACTTACAATAAGTTTCGGCAGCATAGACGAGGTGTGGGTATGATAATTAAATTTTCTACAAGTTGCTTGTCAGGTATTTTCTGTGAGACTAATTCGGATTATTTTTGACAATTCTCGGTTGCCATATGTATTCGGCCAATTAGACTCACCACCAATATGATAGATCCGTCGGATAAAACACTTGATGACATCAACCAATAACGATTGTTTCATTACAATTTACAAAAGAAACTCGAATCTCTAATCATTATCTTTGTGTATAAATATTACAGCAGAGTAGTAGAATTATGTAACAATAATCACGAGTTGTATCAAAAATTTAGGTAATTTATCCTCTGATTGTCGTACGCTAATAGTTAGCAAGAAGTCGCCGTAGTCTAGTTGGTAGTGTGTTATCTCCTTCTCCGTGAGCCTACGGTTCAAATCCCATCCCCAAGGCAATAGAATATGAAAAAATATGTCTTAGCCATTAAGAACGACTTTTGTGATCCCTCAATTAAATAATACCAACTAATAATAGCCGAAGTCTAGTAGGTAGTGTGGTGGTCTATTAAACGTGAGGCCAGGGTTCAAACTTCAGGTCAGACATCTGGAACAAAACGAAATACGAATAATAAATCTTCGGCGACTTNNNCTTCTTAGCAGATTTCTGGCAAAAACTCTGAGACTAAATAAAAATGCTGAGAAGAGTTTCTCAAATATTTAACGTTCTTAGTCGATTTTATACTATAGACCTCTCCACGCACGTATATAATTAAAAGACCCAATATTAGTGATGTAGAAAGCTGGGTTGTAATCCTGACTGAAGGATTATTATGATTAATTATTTATGTAATAATAAGGAGAATGTCATCGGTAAATTATGTTAAGATTATTTCAATTAATTTTAATTCTATCCAGGCAAGTTGATTTATGTCATTTGTGATACCTTTTAAAAGGTATCTACTTTTATGAAAACCTGTTGAAGATGTAAAATTTACCACTTGCTACAATCATGTTTTGTGTTGCATTGTACTGATTATGCAGAAATTTAAGTTAAAAAGACACGTAATCTTCTATTTTTTCTTCCTTATTTTATGTTTAGTTTTCCGCCTTTGTCAATTTTTCTCAATTCAGTTTCCTTCTTTTACGTTATTTCTTTTGCGGTTGTAATTCAAAAGTATTTCCGTTTTCCTTTAAGGCGTTGAAAAGTACAAGTTTTTCTTCACGCCTTTCGTGGTGTTGCAAAAAGCTGCAAAGACAGAAAATGGAAGCTGCATGATGTATACAGTATCGGTTAAAATATATTCGAAAGTAATTGTTTTTGTATTGTTTCTTAGAAAAATAATTAAAAAGCAGTGCAACAATGAAATATCATGGAGAAAATTGTTTAGTTTATCAGCAGATTTTGTTTAGTTTTAAATTAATTTCAATAACAAGTGCTGGGACTATCGTTTAATACTACACTGGATCTAGAGGTCTTAAATCAATTATTTTTACGTCGTTGCAATTAAATTGGCTGGAATGAAATATTGGCAGAAGTATAATTTTATGAGCCAAAAGAGGAAAGAATAATTATATTTGCGACAGGATTCATATTCGAAGTTCCACGCTAAGCCATATAATAGACATGAAAAACAAATGTTTTAAAAATAATTAATCGAGAATGTCGACCAAAATATATGTCAACTAAGACGCATCTACAGTCTGTACGAGAGTTAAAAAAAGTTTCACTTGTTTCAGCTCTTGGAGCAGTAGATTTTCTCAACTTGACAAGCTGTTCACAAAACCCATACAGCAGCAAAGAAGTCATTGACAATTTATAAAAAGCAAAAAACTTACTCAAGAATATTTAAACTGGACTACGTCGCAATGAAATATGGTTCTATTTTCCCACTAAACAAAATTTAATTTTCTTGTTCGGATGATACGACAATCCGGTAATTAGGGATTAAGCGGAAAGTACCACATTTAAACATGGTGGTTGACATGTAATTCAGAGGTGTTGCTTCTCATGGGATAACTTAGGACCTCAATACAAGATCGGAGGGGATTATGGGCACACTGATTAATAAAAGTGTATTTGGGGATAGGATGGTACCCCACTCATATGAGAAAATGTCTCAGCATTGGATATTCCATCGCCACAATAACTCTAAACAACGTTGAAATTAGTAAAGGATTTTTCTTGTCTATTTTTCTTGTCTATTTCAGTGTGAACTATTAGAAATCTTATAAGCTCAACACCCAGAAGGTGTGCAAATGGTTTTGAAATGAAGGTTGTGCTATAAAATATTGGCATGTTCTTTAATCTTGTATGTTTTATCGGTTAAATATTCATATCAATTTGCATTTCGTTAATTTGTTTTTATTGTGGAATAGACAAGGTTAGGTCAAGATAGCGTTTAGCTTGACGTTCACAAGCTCAGTGGCCCATATGACCTACTGAGTTACCCTCTTGTCATGATCGATTAGTGGTGGGTTTGAACAATGCCGAGCTTCGAATAGGACCGGCCAGTTTCCTGAGTAGTGCGTTTGCCAATATGCCCAGATCTTCAAACGCTCTGTCACCCAAAAACCTCATGACGTCTGTTGTGAAGTGCAGGGCGCTCACATAAAATATTTTGTAGAGATTCCGTTTCCTCCACATCCTGGCAGCTTCAGCAGTAATCCTGGTGAGGCAGACCGAGCTTGACAATGAAACTGCCAATAGCGCTGTATCTCGTTAGAAATTCGGCATGTTGGACCCCCAAGGTTTGTTGAATTCTGTACTGCTTTCTCCGATTTGTAAAATCATTCCTCAGACATCTCATATCCACACATATGATCACAGTAGAAGGAAGTAGGTCCCCAGCTTCAACTATACGTGAAACTTGTTCAATAGCAAAATGTCCGCCTTAAATACCCTGGCCTGGATAGCTAATCTATATGACGTGTTCAGTGTCAAATTTTCTCCAATATATTTCGACCGACACTATATGTTTCTCACTCATTGTCTGAGCTGTGAATTCTTTTTTATTCGGCATTAAATATTCTATTAAATAGAATACCGTTATATTCCTCTGTCAATTTAATTTTTTTACAACAAATTGTATGAACTACTACACTCTAAATTTTGTTGACAATAGATCACACAATGAAAATTGTAACACGGATACCAAAAATTAAATTCATTCAACACATTGACAATAACACACTCATAAATAATATATGAAAACAAATACATTGTAAACATGTCTTATAAATTGCAACAACATACAGAAAAAACCTGAGTCTTGGATGGCTAAAAACTGAAATGATTTAAAAACGGTCAAATATGTATGTCAAAGATAACAGGATCATTCGCTTGATGAGTTGACACTGATGAACAATTACGCCCATTAGCTTTTTATAGTCCAATGATTTTGTTGTTAAGAACGGGTATACAATTTAAGTTCACGATTGTTATAAATTTTCTCGTCCACCGATATTGAATTGCCAGTTTTAGATTCAAGTACGTGTTACGTTTGTAACAAGGGAACCCCTTTTTATCTCACATGACCTTGACCAAAAACTTTTATGAAGAAATATAACAATGGTTGGTCAGGTTACAGGCAACCCTCAATTGCGAACGTTACTTTTGTCAGTGGCAATAAGGTTGCCCATCTAAAAAATTGAAAACCTGTACATCGTCGCCAAGTAGGTGGAGTTATACGAATGATATATAATATAATATAATATAATATGAATAGATTCCGAGCTTCCGAGTTTCCGAGTTTTAAACGATATCCGCCAGTATGTAAGGACACCCGGGATCTTTATAAGAGTTTACTTCTTATAATCTGAAATTTCGCTGAAAACGCCGGCCGTACTTTTTCGAAAACGAGGTCGACCGAGCAGTCTTCACTACTGCGAGGTGATAACCGAATTCTTGTCACTGGAAATTAAAGCCAATGAAGGAATTGTTTTTTTTTTCACGAGAAATTCAATCATCGTGTTAACTCACATAGTGGCGGTGTTAATTGGTCGCTACGATTATGTTATTTGCACCGTATGGTGGCTTTCTTTTTGATATTTGAAAGTAAAAAAGTACGTCAATAAGCAAAAAACAATTCAAAAGCTAAAGGTTGAGAACATTCGGCATATTAACCGTATTGATCCTCAAATATGTCTCAAAGTCATTGAAAATATGGACCATCGCATCCATTAGTTTTGTTTTATTTCCAATTAACCTAGTTCATCTTGATTGGCCCATGCTTTAGAATTGTGGAGAGTTTTAGGAATAGACCGTAATATTGATTGTAAATAAAATCAAACAATTTAAAGCTCATATACTCAGACTGCACACAAATTTAGGTAGGGAGTGTGATTTTATCTCTAGAAAGCCCATATTTTAAGTACAAATATTTAAATCAAGCTTTTCCTGGAAAACTAACTTATTAAAATTAGTATCAATAAAGTTTAAGAAACAAATGCCTTTTAAAGCATTTCAGTCAATTATTCAGGGTTTTTATAATTGCCCTCATACAACGCCAGTTAATTTTTTTTTTTGTTCAACAACATTTAAAGTTGTTCTATTATTCGAAACCAATTGTGCCTAAATTCCTTTATTTTCTAATTTGAAATATACTGGAGACCAATGTATCATTCACACAAGTAAAATGTCTATCAATGTGCACAATATGTAATAAATGACAGAAGTACCAACGAATCAAACGACAAATTTTCCTCATAATACGTGTGTGATATTAGACAGTAATAGGAAAATTGTGAAATTGAAATTGCCACATTTGTGTGAAAAAGTAGAGTGCGTAACAAAATTGAGTTTTTCATATTACTTAAATTTACTTTTCATGTCATTGTCAAGCATTCATAAGCTTTAGATCTCAATATTTTGCTGATAATACAAAAAGAAATTAAGGAAAATTTGTAAATGATACTCTCTATAGCAAATGATAGCTTGTTGCGAACATAATGGCTAATGTACATCTGCTTAGGTATTAGACCAATGTTTGATCTTCCTTCAATCAAGCTACCTGACCCTTAAGAAATTGACTATAAGATACAAGCTTAAATTTATTAACTACACTGCTTGCTTGATTTTGCTTGATTACAATTTATAAGAGTAAGGGTGAATTGTTTTGGATTTTGATTTGACAGAATCAATAAAGCTTTGAAATTATTATCTACATTTCCACATTTCGATTTTATCGCATTGCAAATTTACTGTATTTTGACTAGAACTGTATACAGAATTAAATAAATTTAAGGAACATTTGATATAAAAAAATATTCAATTTCAACTCAATGACATTGAATCCAACCTTGAGTATGTTAAAAAATATTTTTTAAAAAAGTCTCTTCATTTTCTGTTTTTAATTCCTGATTCGTATGATTAAAACAAAGCATGTTTGCAACCAACGCCAACTATTTAACCATATTCTCTTCACGTTTTCATAAGTGTATAGCTATTAATCATGTACACAAATAGGTTGATTTCATTACAATTCACCATCTACAATTGTCTTTTTTGGCAATTTGTACATTCCGTCTGGTTAAAATTGTAACGTATAGATTCAGATTGAATTATTTTATAAGTTTTATAAAGCGTGATGCATCTGATGTCGCTGTTGTCAAAATTCACGGAATGGAAGCGAAAAAACTAAAACCACGCATAACAGTATCTTACAGATCCCAAAAATCTTAAACAATTTACAATTAATAGATGTGTGACTAATTTTTTGGTACACTGTAGTAAATCTGTGAAAATCGAAACCCATGTTCTAGCCATTCCATCGCATTTGATATTTAATAAACTAAAAACAAAGAAAAAAACACCCACAATAGTGTTTGACAAACGGAACAGAAAACTATAGCGATTGCTCTTGGACACATAAATAATGTTGTTAACTATAGACACACATGAAAATAAATAATGTTTAAAGTTTAATGTGTATTATTTCCTTATGGATTTGCCTCTTGTCCTTAGCAATGCATTTTTAAAATTACAAACATGGCTCTTATATTTCACATATATACAACACAAACAGACATTTTACACCATAAACCTCGATTTTACGAGCAATTATTTCGATTAGAATTTTCTGCAATTATGTGTCAATCAAATATTAAAGAAATTTAAATAAAAAAAAATCAAAAGGGGTGTACTCAAATGAATTCAGTCGTCAGAAATTTTTAAATGCACCCTTTTAGGAATGAAATGTACGTTTGGCTTCTGCTATAGAGAGTTTCACTACGTACATTATGTGGAAGCTTTTCGGGAGCGTAATCGGTGTCTATCTACAGTATCTAATGACGAAGAGCGAACAGCAATGCCTTTTTTGATAATTAATTTAGGTAAAGCTATTATTTGTTGAAATAATAACTCATTCGTGTTGTTTCATTTATTGGATACATTTAAGCTGTAAGAAATTGAAATTGATAAAGCCAAGCCCACCATGCATGCCAAAATAAAATCCCACATTATGGAGTTTCCATAATGTTTTTGATAAGTCAGTTATTTGGATAGATATACTCAACGAAACTATACATTCATAGAGGCAATATCACTTCTCAAAACAGATGGATGTGAGGTAATTGATCTTTTGTAGACAAATTACAATAACAAGAGATTTGAACTACGCACCAGACTATCAAGGTATAACAAGAGGCTAAAAATCGTTCTTAAAATACTCTTGATCAGGGTGTTTATCGTCTTGAAGTGAAAGTATGAAATCTCTTATGATGAGAATCATTCATCACAATACATTCTTCGAAATTATGGAGTATTAACATTCCAAAAAAACCGTTTAGTGAATCGCATACATTTTTTAAAGTTATTAAAATGGAAGCTGATGAAATGGATTAATTCATATCATTATTATTACTGTCAGTATACGATGTAAAAAAATTGGGTTTTTACCTCTTTTTTCCCCATCAAACACTCTTAAGTATCCTATAAAGTCTATTCCGAGCCTGTTTGCTGACAAGCTACACGATCCCGTTGGGTATCAACATTGGCAATAATCTTCCCTAGCACCCGATATGCACTTAGGAGTCACTTTCTTGTACGCGTTAACTCCCCAAAAGTTTTTAAAAAATAATTTCGATGACTTATTATTAATCTTAGAGAGTCTTCACATTGGCTTCAAAGCAATCGTCATTCTGAATTGGTGAAAATCAAATCCATTCTGCCTTTTCAAAAGATCGATTATACCTTGTTAGTCTGATGCATAATTAAGATCTTCTTTTATTGTAATTTTCAATTGGATTAAGAAAAGTCTTGGAATCTCTTCATCTTCCATTTCATTGAGCATACCATTCCAAATATCTGGTTTGGGTTCTGATCCTATCAACGGCGCGTAAACTGACACTCTTAAGCTCGCCTGCTTATATAACTTTGTATTACCTTCTTTGCTGATTCAACTTCCCCTCATATTTCCCTCCCATTTTCGATTCAACCTCATAAAAGCTGAGTTCCTGAATGGCTGCCTTGCTGTAAGGTACTGTTACTGTTATGTCCTGTCTTTTGTATCTTAAATTGAACAAATCTTTGCAAAGACTTTCCCTAGGATAATATCCTTAAGCTTCGGCTTTTTCACTACAGATTTTATTCAACTCTAGCTTCTGTCATGAAATCAGCTCTTGTACTACAAAATAATCCCTCTTATCAAAAAAATTTGCAACTTCCAATGTATTCCAACGAACTTATTCTCGTTGCGCAGGTATTCCAAAACTCGTAGAGTCTACAGTCCATCAACCTAATCAGAGTCTCAACAGTTTTGATCTTCACTATAGTGTGGGGGGGGCTTAAACCATCATGTCAACACACGTAGTTCATATCCAATTTAATTCTGTTTTCATAGTTGTTCTATCCGTCCAGACAGTTGCCCCCTGGGTCACTATTGGTCTGACTACCATGGTACACCTCAAACTTTATCTTACAGATTAGCTGAATAAAATATTAAAGAGCGAAGTCAAAATGCCTTTGGCGGAAACAAATTTGCATATTTCTTTGGCAATAATAATGAAAGAAATGAAGTGAAAATTTAAAAGACAAACGAATTTAAAGACAACCCAGTGAATGCAATAATGAATCATAAAATTGAGATAGAAATATATTTCAATAAAATAACAACAACGAACGTAAATTGAGACTTACATAAAAATGTGTGGTTCTTGAAATTTTTGGCTCCACTTTCCAACATTTTAAAGTTTCTGTATACCTTTAGGACTTTTAGGCCTTTGCAATTTGCGCTTGAGTTTATATCCTTCGGAAATTTATTATTGCTAGGAATTGTTTAATATCCTGTTCAACCGAAAATGCGCATTAAACGATTTCTTTAAATATTTTCTAGTTCTGTGACCTATTCAAGTTTTATTTTCAAGTTTTATTTCGGTGCCTTCAAAACTCTTTCAGCATTCTTTTATTCTTCAATACATTTCGTAATGCGTAGCAGATTTTTATAGTAGCATGTATTGGGATGTCGCATGAACGCCATACATTTCGTAATCTTGCAAAGGCTCAGAAAGCTTATCTTCCTTTACTATTTTCACTATCGTTCCTATTAATTTCGCTATTCAAAATATCAAAAAGAAGAATTACGCATATCGCAATTTCCTAAATAGTTAGGGACACTATCACTATCACACCAGTCCATAATTAAGAGTTCTATTAAAGTAATCACGCTTTATTCTAAGCTGTGCTTGTACTGGAACCAGGTTTCCGTTGTTGTCTTTTTTAAAGTATAATACGATTGTGTTTGTAATTGGATAGCATTCAACTGATATTGGAAAGTTCTGGCAAATCGTCCTTAATTGCTGCCAATTCCGCTTTATTAGGCGATTTTAAAGTGTGTCCTTTTTCTTTGTCCGCTAAAATCGGCAGTGATGTGCTCACTTGACCACATACAGTATTATTTATTGTCTGACAGTCCCATTGTATGGGATAAGAAAGCTTAATAATACACTGCATGTGTACTTCAAATATTTTGCTGTCGAATGCTTGATGTGAGATATAGATGACGCTTTAATTGTGATCTCTATTAAGTACAGATCGCCTGTGTCAGTGCTTACTGACACACACATGATTTATTTGTATTTTATGATTCCGTAGTGAAGTCGCGACTTTCAGCAGATTTCTGTTGAAACTCTGAGAGTAAATAAAATTGCCATGAAAAGTTTCTCAAAAATCTTTCGCTCGGTATCGACTTTAAACTGTATAAAATTAACACACTCAAGATAAGTGGTGTGAGAAGGTAGGTCGTAATCCTAACTAAAGGGTTGCAATGACCAATTATGGGCGCTGCCCATATCTTTTATTATAAATTTTTGTAGGTGAATGACGAGCATTTTATGATCAATCAAGCCATTATATTAGCATGTTTCTATTCACAACCAAATCCCATACTTGCCGATCACATAATCGTTTCCTGTACATGCATTGAAATAACCCACCACTATAATCAATTCATTCAATGTTAACATGTGCCATCGTTCAGTTAAGTTTAAAGTACAATATCCTTTGTTCGGACATAGTATTGGAGGGTAGTTTGATTAGGAATCTTTGATTTTTAACACGTTGTATATTAATTCTTGCAGGTAGCACATACCATTCGATCAATTTAAGGTCTCCGTTCTGTAATTCAAACCTATGGCTAGAAATAAATATCAAATCGTAGATTTATTTTATTGTGTTTCAATGAAAATGCAACTTTTTTAATCGCTTGTATTTATTGTATGTACGTGGCATACATATCCCTTCTAACCATTGCGTAAATAAAATAAAAAAAAATTTTTTTTTAAATTTTTCTGTGCTTTTAAAAATTAAAATATAAAATACTCACAATACGAGTATATTGTGTAAAAACATAAACTCACATTCATACGCCCAACATCTCATAGTTTTTATTTGTTCACTCCTTCCATGAGAAATGTAAAATAAAAGATAAATAAGGAATTATTAAAAAAGTACAACATTTAAGGGCACCCAGAATGTTATTTCATGACTAATTTAAAACAACAGTTTTAATATGGCTTCGTATAAGCCTTTGGATAAAAATTTTTAAAGTCGTTCTACAATTTATATGCATATACTGTGGATAGCATAAGTCTAGGCACCCCAATATAGGTAAGAAATTCCATGAATTTTAAGCAATAATTTATAAAAATAACTAATTTTTTTATATGTAACAATAGAAAAATAAGGAAATCTTTGTAATGACTGTATATTTTTGAGCCGCATAAGTGTAGGTACCCACAAGTGCCCAGCGTAAATTTGATATTCAATGGCCCAATGTATTTCAACGTTATACCCAATATTTAGTAGGTTATCCCTTAAGGCCAAACAATCCATTGGCATTAAATACAAAAATTTTATTTTTGTGTGTTTTTTGTTGATCTTTACTGCTATGTAATCATAAGAAAGTTTTTCAGTTGAATTTTCTTTTAGACTTAGCACCTACGCAACAGTTTTTCCAAATGATCTAATACTCTCTTTTAGTCATATTGGGACTTTGTGAAAAAGTAGTAAGCCTCTCGGGACTTTGATAGATAAACCACACCTACACATTAGGAGCAGTACTCTCATCATTTTTCTCAGATCCGAATAGTTCCAGAGTTCATAGTAATATTGCTCATTGTATTATTGTTGCATATCTTTTCTGGTACCTTCGAATAAGCCAATTAAATGTAGTATTCCATAAAAACAGTTACGCAAGACCTTTTAATTTGCTTTAAAAAGATTTCAAATTTGAAGGCCTTCCAATATTCCTTCCTTACAAGGGCATTAAATAATGCCAGTTTGTAAGGTATACACCCTATAAAAGTTCTTCCTTAGAATGACTTTTATCGGGTCCGAACCTTGTAGCGAGAGTGTAAAACCTTGACTGCAATGACAACATGCAGAACTTGTATCTTTTTTGTGTGTGTGTCTTTTTTTCGCTCATATAAATGTAGTTTCTGTAAGGGCAAATGTAATTTGCACAGTATAGGCCAAAAAAAAATTGAACAAAAATTGTTCGAATTTTAAAAAAAGAACTATAGAATCACGCTAAATACAACTAAAAATCTACACATTACTTAATTGGTCTTTACTACCATTCAGTTAGACTTAAGGCCACTTAGGTTTAAGACCACTGGCGAAACCTACAGTTTAGAGCTGATTCTAAGCGATAGTAAACAATGCTTTGGAAGATGTAGTTCTAAGGCCACCTGTTATCAAGATCACCATCATTTCTATAATCCGTTCAAACCAGGCAAAACGACGTTTCCGTAGAATAGTGTTGGTTTAAATACAAGGTTATATAGTCAGTATACATTATTAGAGTTAATACCACAGTTTAGATCTTGAGCTTCCTTGTAATTATAAAGATCAGTGCGGCTTTAGTGGTTTTAAATTCTGAATTCAACTTCCAGTTAAGTTTTTGACCAAATATCACCTCAATCTATTTCTCTATATAGGATAAAACGAGATGTTTCAGTCCACGTTCGCTGCACCATTTTGATAGTAAGTAGCATTATCGAAATTGTTTCCAATATGTTTTGGTCCACATATTAAATGTAAGTATGTATATTGTACTTTATATTTAACATACATATACATTAAGCTCTAGATTTTATATGTAGGGGTTTTTATTTACAAATAAAAAAGGGAAATATAGAAAAATAAATGCAATTTTTAAATTAAGTCACAGTCAAAGAAAAAAGTCTACATACACCATTGTCTGTACAAAGGCATTTACAATTTCTAAAAACTGCAACGTTAGAAATTATTGGGAAAAAAATATAAAAATTAACGGGAAAATAGTTTACATACATTGATGTATGTAGACTTATTTCTTTGACTGTATGTATATGCTTTTATTTATTTTATCTTTTGATTGTGGTTTGTTTTCAATTCTTAATTGGAAAATTAAAAACAAATGTTCGATGCCACCTATTTTTTTATTGTGGGATAAAATCTATTTTGCACTTAAATGTATTTTATTTATTCAAATTTTTTATAAAACGTTTTGTTTTATCCTGTACATACACATACACACTTCTGTTGTAGTTCAAATGCATTTTTTCAATTTGTTTTTTAGATTTTAAAGGACAGCAAAATAATTAAATCAATACCGGCTTAGTGTATATGTATCGTATGTTAAATAGTTTTAATTATTAAATTGTTTACTCTGCAAATAAAAGTAAATGAAATGGAAAAAAATGCATACAAATTTTAAATTTTTTTTAATTACAGAAAACCAATTATAATAGCAAATATTTATATACCCAAGAGTCTGAAATCTAACAATATCCCCTACAAATATGGAACAAATAGTCCGAGATAATATTTGAAAAAGTTAGCCATTGTAGTTAACGTTGTACATTTTATACAATTTTGTAGCAATTAAATTTTGTGATTAATACGAATATATAAGTCAGACCAACTTAACAATGCACTAGGTAGGTTAAATGACTACATTTTCTGGCCGAAATTGTAAAGAATGACTGAAAAAGGATAAAAATCAGTATACGGGGGTTTTTGAAGTTGCTAACTTCGAATCTGATGTAAAATGTTTCAAATTCAAAATATGCAAATCGAAATATGGAAACCAAAATCTTAAATTTACAACGATTTGCATGAAATCATAGTACGGGGGTTTTGAAGATGCTGATTTCAAATCTGAAATAAAATGTTTCATTTTTCCTAAATGTTAAAACTTCAACATCAAAATCAGTGATGATGGCGTTTTTGAAGCTGCTAATTTCGAATCGTAGGGTAAAAAACCTTTTCAAACTCAAAATGACGGATCTAACATGGCTAACTAAATTTTAAAATTTCCGAGGGTTTACCGAAAATCAGCTTTCGGAGGTTTCTGAGTTGTGCAAAATGGAATCTTAAATAACATTTTTTAAATCCAAACACCATTATAGGAGGGTTTTTGAAAACGCTGATTCGAATCTGAACGAAAACTAAATGTAAAATTTCAAATACAAAATGGGGGATCCAATATTCAATTACAAAATTTCTTCTGATCTTCAGTGGTAAGACTGTTAACTGCTAAGTATGTTAACGTATATTGTCTTATACCTCTAAAAAATATAAAATTAAGTGGAAATTTTGTAGAAATATTATCATTATTATTTTTGTAGAAATATTTTTTCAGTTAAAAAAATTATTGTAAAAATTTTTGTTGATCAGCGGAGCGCTGCATACAAAAAAATGCTATTTCTTACCAAAAAATCGCAACATAAAATTGACAAAAAATAACTCAAATCTGTTCATTTAACATGTTTTTAATAATAATTTGGCCATTTTTCCAAAAAGCTTAAAAATTACTGGAAAATAATTTAATCACAGGTTATGTCAGTCAGAATTATGAGATTTTTCGACAAAAAAAATATTTTTTAAAAAAACTATTTCTTAAACTATAAAACACACTCTATTGCTTTTGTTTTCCATATTTGCTTTCAATTTATGTTTGGTTTTCACCTATTTAGAGAACTTCAAAAATTTGACCAAGTCACACTGTATGCACTGTCTTTACATACAAACAATGATTTTGAATACCCGCTAAGCAGTCGTCGTTAATTTTTTAGAAAAACAAAATATGGTTTCATTAGCTTTGATATACCAAAACAAAAAAAAAGCAATCTTGAAAGTGTAAAGAATAATTTTTTGCCACAAAAATGGGTAAAATTGCCTGTAGTGCTATGTAATAATGCTATATGTAATTGAGTGTATTCGCACAGAGGAGGCAAACTGGATTAGCACATTAAAGTGATGCCTTTAAAATTCCTGAAGTCTACTCATAATGATATTGAAAATATTCTGTTATATATAGCATGGCCACCGCGGCACTTACTGTCAATTTGTTATTGTAACTCTTTCATTCCTATTTTGTGAAGTCTGTCGATGTAATCCTGTTATTTTAATTTGATTTTCACTTTGCACTATTATCGTAATTGAAGTCGCCGTAGTCTAGTAGGTAGTGCGTTGGTTTATTAGACGTAAAGCCACTGTTGAAACTCTAGGACAGATATCAAAACGAAATATGAAAAAATATTTCTTCGACGACGACGACTAAATAAAACGCCATGAAAAGTTTCTCAAAAAATCTATCGTTCGGAGTCGAATTTAACCTGTAGATCCCACCACTTCTGTATAAAATTAACGCAAACAACATAAGTGGTGTGAGAAGCTAGGCCATAATCCTGACTGAATAATTGTAATGGCCAATTATGCATTGTTATTTTTCTGTGTTTCCCTAATAAACATATTGAGTTCAGTTAGTTCTTTAAGTTATAATTACAAAATAAATTTCCATTTATTGGCGAATGAGTTCCTGTAAGCATTCTTATGACAGAAACGGCAGCAGTAATTACCACAAATACAATTAAAACGGCCAACCTAACCCCAATTTCTCGTACTTATTGCGTACTTAAAAAACTACAAAATCTTTCACTTTTTTTGGGCGAGTGGAGAATACATCCACTTAAACTTAACAGCGTTCTCATAGCGTGATGATCTGCTTTTGGGAAAATTTTTAAAAACACAGGCACTATTAACTGTGAGTGCAAATGTAATACTTCAAATTACCAAACTGTAGTTTTTAAAAATTGAATAAATACGTAGAGATCGCAGTGTTTGTTTTACTTTTAGTAAAATATAAAGTGTTAACACTCATTCTATATTATAAATCACTTCAACAGTCAGTCAATGTCTTACATGAATCCAAATTACTATATAATCCATAATGATGCAAATGATATAAGATGACACAATTTTTCTTAAATAACTACAAATGAGCCTATTGTCCAGCCGGAATGCTTTAAATGTGTATTTTTTTTACTTCTCAAAGTGGCACAATTGGTCATTACAGATTCTTCGTCGCCCCAACCCGCGTTTACACCACCACCTTAAGCTTGAGAAACTTTTTCATGGTAATCTCTTATTTACTACAGCAGTTTTTGCATAGAAATCTGCTTAGCAGGTCAGCTCTGAGCGACCTTTTTTATCATATTTACGTTTTTGTCTGCGTATGGTCATTATATGTGGCTTATTTTGAAGCCGTGGCTCCAGCGTCTAACTAAGCCTACTCACTACCTACTATGGGACTACTAAAAAATGAATCTCCGAGAGAGAGAAGGAGAGAGAAATTCATTCCAACAAAACGGAAATAAATTTCTTCAATTCTTGCGTATTAAAGGTTTGTCGCCGTAGTCTATTAAGTAGTGGTTCAACCCCTCTCGCGCGCGCGCTCTCTCTCACGATATTGTCGCCAAGCCCTAAAACGAAATATGCATATAAAAACATATCTCTCGCTGATTTCTCTCCCAGCTAGATTTTTAGCAACAAAACTTTGAGATTAACATAATACTGCCATGAAAAAGTTTCTCAAAAAATATGCGGTCGGAGTCCGACTTTACTTTGGGTTCTTCCATCATGCACAAAATTAACAAACACAACAAGGTTGGTGTGAACAGTTAAGTCGTAATCTTGACTGAAGGCTTGTAATGACCAATTATATATGTATGTATGTGTAGAAAAAGTGAAATAAGCTTAAATACTGATGCCTAAATCTAATTTAAATTTAAATTTTCTTAAGAAGAATTTAAAAATTATTAGGTTTTTTCATTTTTGTTTCAATGAATGAAAACAAATTTTTTATTTATTGTAATACTAAATTAGTCAGCCATTAACCATAATAGAAAAAATAAAATTTTTAAATATAAGTATACATGAGTGCTTGTGTAAATAAATACGTAAACAAAAATTTAAAAAGTAAATAAATGTCAATACTTATTATATTCTATTGTATTTGTAAATGTAATTATGTATAGTAAAACATAATTGTTGAATTTGTTCTGACAAACATGCAATAATAAATATTTTAATATTTTCTTTAATTGGTACACATAAACAAATTTCGACTTACATCTAGACTTCTATCACTTATTGTGATTGAAAACAAAACTCAATGCTTATGTTAACAATTTGTTTCAGCAAACACTTGTAAATTATTTTATTCAATGCCAGATATTGTTCTTTTTTAAATAGTTTTCGAACCAGAAGAGCGTGGAAGAATAATTAATGTTTTCAATAAAAATCTAACAGCCAAAATTTTCAATTGAATGAATCTCAAGGCAATACTAAATATTCAGTTTCAAATCTGAAATATTTTAGAACAAGGGACGAAGCATTAACAATACCATAGTAAAACAGACGATAACTTACGCTATTGAATATCAAAAACAAAAGACAATAGACAGCTGCCTCATATAATCCCAAGAGACCTAATGCTGGTTTGGAAATCTAAAACGCTTTTACCCTAACGTAAAATACAGGGAACATGTGGACTCGAAAAATACTGCCTACTGGTTGAAATATATGCTCCGAAACAGAAGGTTTTATAATTGTAAACTAGGATGAGTTAGCAGTACAATAATAGATGAGAGTTGTCGTAAATGCGGGGGAGCACCGGAAACAATATCACACCTACTAAACAACCATTATACAGACAGACAAACACAACAACAATGGAAGAATTATAATCATCAACATACTCAAGAAGATGAAGACCGATGAAGATCTTACGACTACGGATAAGAATAACGTACTTTAATGGAGGATATTTATAAAAACCTATTAAGCAGACTGTCGATTAAAAGTCTTCTTTTTGCATTCACAGATGGAGCTTTATACAGAGAATTCCATCATGAGATTACATCTATTGAAAATGAAATATTATTCCACTAACGCCGGTCCGCAAATTATACCTGAGTGGCGGGATCTACAGTTTAAAGTCGACTACAAAAGATAGTCTTTTAAGAAACCCTTCATAGCAATTTTATTTACTTTCAGAGTTTTTGCCAGAAATCTCATGACAAGCTGTCGTCGAAGAATTATTTTTCCATATTTCGTTTTGTTCGATTTGTGCCACATGAATCGTGGTCTCACGTCTTATAGGTCAACACACTGTCCTTTAGACTACGGCGACTACTATTATTCGATATGTGAATGTATTTGTATTAAAGTTCCATTCCTCCCATTTCCAAACAAAATTTTTGTTTTCAAAATTTGGTCCAAAAGGGGAGAATCTTTAAAAAAGACTTGATAATTAGAAATCAAAGGCAAACATTGCTGAAAAAAAAACAAAGAACTTTTTGGAAAAAGAAGAACTTCTTTGATTACAAACGATTCCGTTCTTGCATATTAGCATGAATCGGAGATCATTAAGTACATACATAATTGACCATTACAACCCTTAGTCAGGATTACGGCCTTGCTTCTCATACTGCTTATGTTGTGTGTGTTAATTTTATACATAATGACCTACAGCTTAAAGTGGACTCCGAACAATAATTTTTTGAGAAACTTTTCATGGCAATTTTATTTAATCCGAAACTTTTATTTGCCAAAACTCTGCTGAGAAAAGGTCGCCGAATAAATATTTTTTTTCATGTTTCGTTTTGATGTCTGACCTGGGGTTTGAACCGTGGCCTTATTTCTAATAAGCCACCACACTACCTACTAAACTACGGCTACTTCTATTGAAGATCATTAGATCCCTTAAAATTTCTAAGTAAAAATTTATTAAAAATTTACAACGTATTCATTTCGAAAAATCAAAAATTATTACTTCTCCGTGTAAGTAAAATCAATTACCATAACAACGGGATTAGTTTACACTAACTAACTAACTAAAATTTAATATTTTGTTTAATGTCAATAAAATTGTAAAACTGTTGAAGCTTTTGTTTTATTTTGTTTTTATTATACAGTAATAAATAATAATTATTGCTGATTGCATTAATTGCAATAATGAAATAAACCATGTTGGTAATTCACTAATTAATAGCACTCTACAGTATTTGAAATGGAATAAATTCGATTTTTAGTATCTAAATTTGACATTAATATCGATTTCAATACATAATAATCGCTTGAGCATTTTTA
>QOCX01002543.1:0-20096 GCA_005959815.1 Sarcophaga bullata | reverse complement strand
ATTCCTTATATTACATGACACGTCGATAGTCTTGAAAATTTTACAAGTAACTTTAGCAAAAACTATGGATTTAAGGTGGCTGTGGAGACAAGATTTTACCTCCTAGACTGTACTCAGCGGCAGCTGCGGCAATTACAGCGGTAGTTACAGTTGTAATTACAAGGGCAACATCGTCAATTACAGCGGCAAATACAGCGGCAATTACCAAGGCAAGATGCGGTCACATTGGCAGCGTCGAATTTACCAGCAGCAGTTGTACAGATGGCAATCTACAAGGGCAACATCGTCAATTTACAGCGCAAATACAGCGGCAATTACTGAGGCAATTTTAAGGGCAACAGCGTCATTTACAACAGCGGTAAATACAGCCGCAGCGGCACATATTACATTACAAGCGGCAACTGCGAAAATTACAGTGGCAGTTACAGTAACAACAGCGTCATTTACAGTGACAACTGTGGCAATTACAGCGGCAACGACGGTAATTACAGCGGCAGTTACAGTAACAACAGCGTCATTTACAGTGACAACTGTGGCAATTACAGCGGCAATTGCTGCAATTATAGCGATAACTGTAGCAATTACAGCGTCGAATACAGCGGCAACTGCGAAAATTACAACGGCAGTTAAAGTAACAACAGCGGTAATTACAGCGATAACAGCGGCAATTATAGCGGCAACTGCGGCAATTACAGTGACCGCTGCGGCAATTATAGTGACCGCTGTGGCAATTACAGCGACAATTGCAGCAATTACAACGACAACGATGACAATTACAGCGGTAACTGCGGCAATTACAGAGACAACTGAATCAATAATAGCAGCAACTATAGCGGCAACTGTAGTAACAACGGCGACTACAGCGTCAAAATTACGCAAAAGTTCTCTGTTATTTTATGATTGCTTTCCTAGACTTTGGAAGAAACACAACCTACAGAAGAAGCTAAAACTCTTGGTAGAAAAAGATCTGGAAGCCCTAAGGTGGACTCTATGAACAATGACAAAGCTTCCTACAGTATAGGCAGATGGGTCGTACAGGATATTATAATTCCACTATCTATATACCATAAATGGCATTCTGTTGTATGGAAGGCCACAGTCTTATCAATTTTTTTTATAAAAAATCCCATTAATGAGCCCAAAATGTTGAATTAATTTCCGTCTTCCTATAAATTAACAAGTCCTGGTTATGTTAAATTTCAATTACCAAGAACAAGGTTTACAAGCAAGAAAAGAGAGAGAAACATGAAGCCAAAGCAATTATGAATTTTAAAAATTTATAACCACAGTTCGTTAATTTTTGTTTTTTTTTTTAACTCGTTCCTCTAATAATTAATTTCAAGAACCCAAACACTGTGTTTACCACCGAAAAAAAAAGAAATTGAAAAAACCAGGGTTTTCTTATTAAAAGTCACGCCAAAAATTTGTTAAAATGTTACAGGTGCTGCCAAAAAAATGGGGTGCTGCGGCATGAAAAGAGGAAAGACAGGCCACAAATGACTAGCGTGTCATGTGCACAAGAAACTGCACGTGTACAAATAAGTGTGTGTGTGGAAAATGATTGCAAGCAGCGCCTAAAAACAGGCAATTACTAATATAGACTCTAATAACCTCTACACAACTACCACTTTAGCATTCATCGTTAAACCAACAAATGCTTTTGTGAGCACAGAAAAAACACACACAAGGAAAATAGAAAGTGCAGAGAGAAAAAAATCAGCACCAGCAGGCCTTAACGGAAAACTAGAAAAAAAAACGAAACAAAAATAAACTGAAACACATGCATCATGCAGCAGCTATAACCACTGAAGTGGCAAAAATTCAACAGAAAAAAAAACCGAAAGAAAACAAAAATCAAAGCATACATTAAGGCAAACAAATCTTTTTATAAACTTACACATACACTTAGGCAAACGCATACAGTACAACATTTTTTGTTAATACATTAACAACTAAACTTTGCACACGCCTAGCATAAAAGCCTAAAGATATGCTTGCATGTGTTTTGGAAAGATCATAGGCTATACAGCCAACCCAAAAGGAGATGGTTAAGCTGTGCTTTATTTTCAGAGTCTACATTTGGTATTAATAAGTCTGATACACCAGCAAATACCCTGGCATTTTTCTCCCTCTCTCTCTCTCTCTCTCTCTCTCTGTAGTGATGGTAGTGATGTTATTGCTGTTGGTAGTGACTGCCTTTGTATGATTTTTCCTTGTTTTTTGATATTTTTTGGTTAGTTTTTGAAATTTCTTTCTTTTGCCTTAAGTTCGTCGTTTCGTCGACTGGAAATTGAAACCACAATGTTGTTTGCCTGCCTGCCTGCCTATTACTGTTTGCGAAAAGTGTAAAAATTTTTTATATTTCTCAATGCAATTATATAAAGCAGCTGATGCATGCAAAAGGCAATGCAACATAATAAGCCAACATTAAAAAGCAACAGCAACAGCAGAAGCAGCAGCAGCAGCACGAGCAGTACAAAACATCATTATCATCATCATCATCACGAGCAGTAGCAGCAATTCAAGGCTATCCCTGGGCATTTAAAGGTCTCTGAGCTGATTATGCCATATGAGTTGGCAAATGTAAAGAACAATTTTGAATTATTTGCCAGTATTTACTCAACGTATTAGTGCAACTGGACTAAGAGAATCATTTTAAAGATATTTTGCACGCTTGACAAATGTCTGGTCTGAAGGACAACATTCTTTGGAATTCTATTCAATTTGATTCGGCATAGACCGCTAACATATCGTTATTGCCATAAAAGTTCACTTGGTGGCTCTTATGGCTCATTGTGTTAACCAATGTGGGGTAAACTCCCTTCTCATGATCCGATCGTTAGTGGTAGGTTTGAACCACCCTGGATTTCGGACGATATCAGCCAGTTCTCTTAGTAGCACGTTCGCCACCATGCTCAGATTTTCAAGCGTCTTATTTCTCATAAACCGATGGTCTCGCAGAAAAAGCTGTTCAACCGATTCCATTTCCCCTACATCATGGCGGCTGCTGCAGTAATCCTGGAGTTTGTCAACGAAATTGCTAACAGCGTGGTGTTCCGTTAGAATTCCTCTTAGTGTGCCAACCATTGTCTTTTCGCACTCAAGTAGTTCCTTGAATTTCCTTCGGTCCACTGTGGGCACATCAGTTATTGAAATTCGGCAATCAAGTATGTTGGACCACTTACACTTTTTGAATCCATGTGGCTTTTCCATAGGAAAGTATTCCCTTAGAGGCACTATTTCCCTCCATATCTCCTGATCTCTTCCGAGCCAGTTTGTTCAGCTTTTCGTTCCCCTTAATGCCACAGTAGCCCAGAACTTTGATGTGGCGAAAGGGATCCCAGCACTTGGCTGCTTGACTGTCAGCTCACATGATCAAGTTCGAACCAGGCAGCCCCAGTATCAATCATGGGCGCAACTTGTTTAATAGCAAAAATCTCCGCTGAAATCCCTAGAGCATACTTTTTTCATAAGTTTGGTGTAGGAATCCTGCTAACCTCCAACACTTCATACATTAACAACAAATAATAACGCTCCGTATTCTGTCGACGCTAGAAGCTTTGGCCGTTGTCGGCTATAAGTAAAGAAAACTTACTGCCTAGTATTTATGGCGCTATCAAATGTTTTCTTCTGAGGCTTAGGTATTTTTTTGATTTGCTCTTGGACTTGTGATAATCCATGCGATCTATGCTACTCCTTCCATACGATGCTTTATATATGACGTCATGAAGAGTACTATCAAATGTCGTTCTTGTATCAATTGAAGTCGTTCCAGAAGGCTATCATTTCTCTGCTGCAATAGATCAGTCACTGGTTAACCTAGAAAAACTTGATTAGTGGAACTGCAACAAAGCAAAGAAATTAAATTAGGCTAAGGAATGCATTTGGCAGCACTGTTTTCCAAAAGAACGATAACGAAAGGACCTCCCTGTCCATTTCCTTATTCCTTAAACCATTAACTCTAGTTTACACCTCAAAAGTTTCAAATATTTTCCCTTAAACTTTCGAAATAAGAAATTTCAAACAGCAATACATCATCGTCAACTCAGTATTATTAGTGCCAACAAAAATATTTTCTGCCTTAAACTAATGCCATTCAACCATGTAGGGAGGGGAGGGATGAGTTTTTATATCCCTTCCCCCTAGATGTACAGGAAAAATTTCATCATAATGCTGTTCAAGCATCATGCCTTAATAATGAGTAGCATGGTGATGATGATGATGATGACGAAATGCATTTTCACTAAAGGAACAAGGACACACACAAGGAATCACACATTAATTCCTATACTACTTATTGTTGTTGTTGTTGTTGTTGTGTAATATAATATTTAACATGGCAGGAAGTATGCTTGTTACCAATTAAGCTAATCCGTCAGATAATTAGAAATGTTGCCTGCCAGTATTCGTATTCGTATTCGGTAATAAAGTCGTTTTTTTGTCATGGAAAATAAGGAGGCAAAGAAAAACCAAATAAAAAGCACAGACACAGGCTCATGTGTAAGTTTATAGGAGATGAGAGGGGTATACAACGATAGAGGAATAGTGTAGGTGTGTGCGTATTTATTTATTTTATCTGGTTGCCGAGAGGAACAAACATCTTAAAATTTCATCAACAATAAAGACGTGAATGTAGTTGGAAACTCATTTACGGCATTGGCGCCTGTTGGCTGCAATAAAAGTTGGAAGGAAGTATAAATTCAAGCCTTCAAAAGAAGCATTAGGGGAGTGCTTAATTAGTCGCAATTCCAATATTAAATTGCAACGTGTAGCAAAAGAATCGATTGGAAAGTGACGCCCAAAAATCTTACTCGATATTCTTTGATTGTAGATTAGGACCGATTAGCGTAGAGATGTATCCTCTTCTTATGTTTCTAAGCTTAGGGTTTCCTTCCAAGTTGTTATAATATTTCGGGATAACTAAAAACAAGTCTACTCTCAGTTTCGCCATATAATCATCATCTTTATAATATTTACGGCCACCATGTCAAGTTCTTCTCAATGTGCGAACAACCTTGCACATTGTAATCCCCAGAGGTCTAGCCTAATTTCATTATTCTCTTGACTATTCTCGTTTAATCGCTTGAAATTTTTTCGCCGGAGAGTGGCGCTCCAAATATTCCTTCACGTCATGGGTGGAACTATGTAGTAACATACCGTTCTTGAGAGGAACGTGGTCAATTTAAAGGCTTCAAGAACTGCTTGACTATTTCAAAGACGTACTTAAAGTGTAGCTTCGGATAGAAACCTATTGAAACGGGTTTTCTAAATAAAGTTTAACATGTTTCCTTCGCTGTTCGTCCACTTTACAGCGTAGATCCTTTTTTTCCTATTTACATGGCCGATAATAATTGTCCAGAAGACGTGACGTCATGTCAACGGTAAGGAGAATCAGATTGCCTAGAAAATGTCGCTTCATTAATTGCCGAGTATTAGAGACAGCTTCCATGTCGTTCGTAATCGAAAGCCCTTAATCCAAGATTTAAACATGCTCCCATGCTTATAATCAAACTCAGGCCAAAATACGCTGACAAACATCAACCTCTAGTGCTCTCTGTTAACATTACTGACCTGGTAACTGACATTCTCAAAGGAATATGCACCGAAGACAAAGTCTACTTTAAATCCACACCAAAGAATGATTTTTTCGTTATGCATTCGACAATATTGGATCTCATGTGGATCTCATTGATACAGCATGGTAAATACGACAATCTTTTAAAATTATTTGTCGCTTAACGTCCGGATTCCATTCAGCGAACACACTTCATTTCCTTTGGTAATCCATGGTGATTGGACAAAACTGACTGAATAATGTAGTCGCCGTAGTCTCGCAGGAAGTGTGTTGGCTTATTAGACGTGAGATCACGGTTTAAACCCTAGGTAGGACATCTAAAACAAAAGGAAATAAAAAAATTTCTTCGGCTACTGCCTCTCAGCGGATTTCTGGCAAAAAAGTTGCCAAAAAATCTGTCGTTCGGAGTCCCGCCGTTCAACACAACATTAGTGGTGTGAGAAACTAGGTTGTAATCCTGACTGAAGGTACGAAATGGCCTATGATGTATGTATGTATGACTGAATAACGGAATGTATATTACAGATGTAGCGTCAATAAGATGCACGTTATCATCTCTTAAGAAGTGGAAGTACTTGTTGGAAGAGCCATTAGATTTTATTCAATAGTCTTACCAGAGATTATACCGATTACCATGGAAATAGAATTGAATTTTAATGAAATTTTTAGTGAAATTAGTTTGCAGTTTGCAATAGTTTGTTACCAAAGCTTTCTATTGCCATTCTCTACATGTAACTTACGCTACATGGTGGAATTCTTTGTATTTTCCTATACTGAAGATACTGAAACAAGACCTCATATGGTTTGATTAGAAGTTCATTAAGAAATGTAGGACTCTCTAGCCTTCCTCCCTATCCCTTATAGAAATCAACTCCATTTCTAGTCCTCATTTTGTGTCATCAAATGTGTCTTGTGTCTTTATTTGTCAATTGAATGTTTCTTTTCAAATTAAATTTCGTTCATACGTACTATTGCATGGAAATCTTTCTTTCTCTGTGTCTTCTTTGGGAGGAACTCAAAACAAACTCTTTTTTTTTTTGCTGGGCCTCAATTACAATCCTTTTAAGCAGTATTTGGTAATGGGTAAAAGAGAGAAAAGGGGAAAGAGGGGAAAAAATTTGTCAACAAATGGTGTTAATTTGTCACTGGAGTATGACAAAGGCTTAGTCTTTATAAGGGAAAGGCAGAATGGAGAAACGCTTACAATCGTATTAAAAATTCGTTTAAAAAGGCGAATCAATTAAAATTCCTGGAGTCCTTTTTTTTTTTTTTTTGTTAATTTTTAAATGGATTTAATTTCGGTAATATGAAATATTTGGCAATACACAAACAGACACAGTGGTTAAAGGAACTTATTTTTTATTCAAAAAAATTCATTAAAAATGTTCAAATATTAAACGAATGTGTAATACCATGGACTCCTTATTGAAAAAAAAAAAAAAAAAAAAAAAAAAAAAAAAAAAAAAAATTTTTGTCACCCTTTTGCCTTCCCTTAACCACTTTTCTTCCCTTTATTATTCGTTACCAAAAAATTTTTTTTCCCATTTTTCATTAAATGCTGCTGTCAAAGCAAACACTTTTTCACACTCCACCACATACATACACAGAAATTTCTATTCAATATATATTTAACAAAAAATCCTCTGAAAAGGATAAAAAAATAAAAAGGAAAACTGGTCACTGATTGTTTCTTACCCCCCTCTCCTTACCCTTTAATATTTTATTTAATATCATGAAATGAAACGATTTAAATTTAAAAATAAATTTTTATTTTTAAAATAAATTTTGTTGAGGGGAGAGAGTGGGGGAAAGAGAAATTAAAATTTTCCAAATCCATTAAACAGTAAGGAATCTATGCTGTCCAGGACCAATATTAATTCATGGTTTATGGAAAAGAATTTCTAATTAAATTGTCCCTTGATTTCATATTAAAAGCTTCAACGGGGGAGGGAGGATATAATTGGAGTGTCAAAAAATTTGATTGGTGAGGAAAGCTTGAATGGATTTGTGTTACTTTAAGCCAGGGGCAGGCAAGGAATGTTTGTAAATGAAGTGGCAAATTATCTTAACGCGACAAGATGAGAGTAGGGAGGTAAAGTGATAAAATACAAAGCCTTTTCGGGGCCTCTTGAAAGTCAGGTACCAGGTTAAAACATCACTGAAGTACTATGAAGTAAGAAAACAGGTTGGCAGAACTATGAAGGTGCAATGAGACGACTTAGTTATGGCTTAGATTATAGGCTTTGACAGAGCCAGATAATGAGTGCCCTTGCAGTGCATTCAACTCAGGAATCCTGATTAATTAGAAAACAGCGAATAAATAAGAATCCAGTGTGGATAGCCAGTAGTCGCCGTAGTTTAGTAGGTAGTGTGTGTGGTTTAATAAGACATGAGACCACGTGTTCCAACGCAGGTTCGGGCGAACTTCCTTCTAAGCAGATTTCCTGACCAAAAACCTTTGAAAGTAAATAAAATGTGCCATGAAGTGCGACTTTAAAACTGTAGATCCCGCCACTCATGTATAAAAATTAACACCACACACATAAGTGATGTGCGAAGTTAGGGTTGTGTCCTGGCTAAGAAAACTGACACAGCAGATTCAGACATGGCATAGCTGGATTTTCAATATGAAAAAATATTTCTTTTCAGAATCCTTTCAGCGGACCTTCTGCCACAAAACTCTTGATCGTAAAATAAAATGCCATGAAGAGTTTATCAAATCTGTCGTTTAGATTAGATAAGTAACACTGTATGTCCTACGGATTGAAATTAACACACTCACAACTTGTTGTGTTTTGAGGAACCTTAGGTTGTAAATCCTGAAACTAAAGAAAGTTTCTTGAAAGAACCGTGCTCGGAGTCGATTTTAAAAATGCAGGTTCCGCCGCTTTGGATAAAAATTAACACTACAGCACACGTAATTACTTCTGAGGGAACTAGGTTCATAATCCTGACTAAAGGTTGGCCAGATGACCAATTATGAATGTATGTATGTATGTAAGTGGACAGAATGGCGTAGGGATCCACCATCCAATGAAAAGCAGGTTGAAAAAACACGTTTAATACAGAAATTTTTGTGCATCATGCATGTCCTAACAGTCAGCATATTTAAAAAAAAGTTTTTTTTTTTTGTTGCTTTTTGATTTTTTTTAAGACAACCGTGAATTATTGTTCAGGGAAAAAAAAAGCTTCTTTTTTATTTTATTTTAATACCTTGAGGACGCTCAATTACGCTTCAATGCAATTATGCAAACCACTTTCCTACGCGAAAGCTGCCCTAAATGACCTTCCCTGGTGAATTTTCTGAAAATAAATTTTCTTCGAATTTATTTAAAATTTGCCATGGCTTGTTAGGTGGTTTGAAAAACTTTTAAAGCTTTTTCTTAGAAAAACATTTAAATTTCAAAAGTGTTTTATCTTATCCTTGACCTCATAGCTTACGTGCCTATCATTCTAAATATCATTAGAAATAATTTTTTTAATTAACCATTTCGTTGAAATCTCAATTGGATTGATGAATTTTATTATTGCCGCTTTTGTTTTTTTTTTCTTCTTTTTTCTTTTCGTTTTAATCAAATTAAATTGAACACCAATAAATTACTTAAATTTGAAATTAACTGATGGAGGGTGTGAAAATTATATTGAAAATTTTTTCATTTTTTGTTTTTTTTTTCATAAATTCTCCTGTGTTTGTGTCCCGCTATGGTTACATGTTCTATTCTTATTCTCTCTCTCTCTCATCGTTCTCTGTCGCTTTTTGTTTTCTTTCCTTCCAACACTTTCATATACTAACTCCGAAATATGTTACAATTAAAAACCTATTTCTATGGAATGCATAATTTATACCTTCTAACACTACACATGTAGGTAGTGGGAATGAAATTTCAGAATCTGTTTAATTTTGAATGCTCTGTGAAGAGGTGGAAACTTTTGCTCCGCTCTCTATATCTGTTAAATATTTTCCTCTTCTTTTCTATTCTTGTTTTCTGCAGGAGGTTATCAGACACTCTATGTTCGAACATGTCGAACAAAGATTCTGTTGATAGAGCTGTTAGTGCTAAGAGGTGAAAATATCAAATTGGAGGTTACACATTCTCTCAAACGACGAAACTGTTCAGGTGGTAATGGACGGTTTATGATAGGTTTGACGAACAGGTTGCAGGACAGGAAACATTGGGTAAACTCTAGGATAATTTTCAATCTGGGGTCTAGGACATCAAATGCAATATTGGAGATAAAGTACAGAAATCAAAAAGACTGTCAGGCCAGCATCCGATCATTTGGTTTATGTGTGGTTAACTCAGAACATTATGAAACGGTGTAGGAAAGTCGAATTTGCTCAGCCAGGAATCCCAATTCATCTGAGAATTTAAGACAATGAAAAGGCTTAAGAGCTTACAAGGAGGATTGCTTTTAATGGATCACAACCTTTCGCTGGAGTTGGAAAAGACTCTTCTTAAGCTGGAGTTAGAAAAGAAATTTGGAAGTTGCATTTGGTAGATGAAAGGGAATAGAGAAATAGGTGGAGAGTCGAACAGGTTTGAGATAGAAGGAGAAAAGGGGCATCTTATTAAGGTATAAGACAGAATACTAGAAGACTTTTTTGAAGTTAGTCATGTCCACAGAAATGGAGAACACGTAATAGGGATACAGAGGGTATGTATTGGAATCGCATATCCACAGTAATCCAGTTCCTCTACCAGGCAATAAAAATAAAAGCAGTGAGGTTTTTATTTCAAGCATGACATGGACAGACTGAGCCTAAAAAAAAGCATCACGAATACCTTATCAGGCAAGAGGGAGGGTTCGACCCTAATCTGGCATTTCGTACAAAGTGACCAGCAAGTCAATTTATTGCAAATATTTTTCAGCAACTTTATACTGCTATTCCTGAAGCTCTGTTATTGTCTCAGGTTAGCAGGCAGAGTGTTGGTTTTCTACATAGAGGCAGTGATCAATATCTTCAAACAAAACCGAATTACGGAAAAAATATTGCTTTCATTGACTTTCTCTCAGCAGTCTTAAGGCAAAATAAAAATTTCCGTGGAAAATTTGTCAAATTTGTCGTTTGGAATCGACATAAAACTGTAGATCCTGCACTTGTGAATATAAATTAACACTTGCAACATGGGTTGGTAAGAGAATCTAGGTTGTAATCCTGACTTAGGAGTTGCAAAAAACAGTTAAATAAACTTGTACGGCATCATTCAACCGATCTTTACCATCAATTTTGAGTTTTTAATAAAATTTCGTTTCCGTCTTTTCTTCTTCTTCTTCTTCATGCCTTTATTTATATAAACCATAACCTTAGGGATTATTTGACTACCCAATCCCTGTAACTACTGCCACCATTGATGCTACAATTGTTGGGAGTTTCTTTTTAAATAATAACAACAACAATATAACGAATATATATGCGAGTAGTAATACTTTTTCCAAGAGGAAATCGCCAGTAAAAAAAAAAATCAATTTATTTTGACACACCAAGCCCAGGACTTCATATTACCACGGGTAATAAGAGTAAGAAAAAAAATGGAAGAGAAATTCGAAATAAAATCCAATAATAAAAAAAAAAAACGAAAGTGAATACAAATACAGAAATGGAAAGGAAGACACAGCCATTGATATAAAAAAAATGAATGAAAATAATAAAAAAAAAAAGGAAAGAAAGAAGGTGAAGTCTTCTATCTGTGTATCTAAAACCACCATCACTGAAGCCACAATTTCATCAGACATTTTCAAATACAAGCGATACAATTACCATTACAAATATACACTACATATATATGTACGCATACATACATATGTATATACATACATACTACTTGTACACAGTCTAAGAGCCCATTGCCAGCTAGAAAGTGTTGTTAAAGTGGAACAGGTTCCAGTAAGCAATTTCGAACCAAATTCAAATATGTGTTTAACACATACACACACACCCACATGCATATAGAAATATCAACACACACTTGCACTTATACATAGAATACATAGATCTAAAACATATTGATGTATGCCAATAAAAAGCAACAAAAAATTTTTCGGTTTTTTTCCTAGCACATCTCAACTAACCAGATCGTATGTGCCTGGTGGATTTAACGCCGGTTTTTTTTCCGCTGCTGCATATTCTAACTGTCAATGTTCTTCTCGTTTTTTTTTCTCAGAATTTTTTTTTCTAACTCCTAAAGGACATTTGTAGGTGGTGGTGGTATTTGTAGTGGTATTTGTTATTTGTTTGGCATATGTTCGTGTAAGCTGTATGAGCTGGTCTACAACATTTTTATTTTCATTTTCTATGCGTTTCAGGTAACACAATATATTGTGGCAATTCAATAAAAATTGTAAAATTTTTTCGTTTTCTTTTTTTTTTTTATTTGCCTCATTTTTTATTTTTAGCAGTGAAAAAAATAAAATGTAAGGATTTGTATTTTTAGCATTTATTGCAGCAGCAATTGGGGAGAAGAAGTTTATGTTATTGGGTTACATAAACCACTGATTTTCTGTATGCGGGGGAGGGGGGGGGCTAATATAATATACGATAGTAATGCCTTTGATTGTCAAACAAGTTACAACCTTATTTTCCAATATGTTCCTAGTGAGCTTGCTTATCAGAACTTCAGGACTTTAAGTTTAAACATCATAAAATAGAGAAGCTTACAGCGAACATCTTCTCGCAACTTACTCACTTAATTGGTCATTGCAACACTTTAGTCAGGTTTGCAACCTAGTTGCTCAAACCATCCCAAGTTGTGTGTGTTAATTTCATCCGTAAGACCAACTGTTTACTATCTACTCTAAACGACAGATTTGATAAACTTTTCCGGGCAATTTTATTTGACGCTCAGAGTTTGTGGCAGAAGTCTGCTGAGAGGAAGTCCTAACAGAAAGTTATGCCATGTTCGAACTCAGTTATGCCAGTTTTGTTATACTTTAGCAAGGATTACAACCTAGCTTCTCATACCATTTATGTTGTGTGTGTTAATTTTATCCATGAGTGGCAAAACCTACCTTTTTTAGCCGTCTCCGAACGACAGATTTCTGAGAAACTTTTCATCACAATTTTATTTACTCTTAGAGTTCTTTGCCAGAAATCTGAGAATAATTCATCTGGGCTTCATGGCCTCACGTCTAATGAGCCAACCCACTACCGACTAGACTACTATTTTATCTACAAGTGGCGGGACCTGCACTTCAAAGTCGACTCCAAACAACTGGTTCTTAAGTAACTTTTGGTGGCAATTTTAATTTCACTCAGAGTTTATGTCAGAAATATTTTCATATTTTGGTTTTGATGTCTAACATGGGGTTTGAACCGCTGCCTTACGCCTATCATGCCAATACTAGACTACGGCTGGCGTCACACTCATGTTGATTATTGATTGTAAGTTAACTCTCAGGGATTAAATTCGCGGTCTTAAAATTATTTCGCCTAATCTAGCCAGATTCACCACTTCTGCGAAGCATAAAGCGTTTTACACTTCTTGGAATTGATGGAATGTGTGCCTGAAAGCTACAGTGAGCTGTCGATAGTTTTCAGACCCTTTATATGGCTTTATAAGACGTTCCATAAAGCCTAACATCTGCCTTCTTGCTTACAACCACTATTCGTTTACAAAGATTGACTGAAAGTTGAAATTCTTAATTTCTCTTGATTTATTTCGTTTCAATTTTAAGAAGTCGTTGATTTTATTTCCAACTGAATGTGCTTTGTAGCCAAATATGTTAACATGGCTCTTTCAACATGTGTGTGTGTGTGTGTGGTAGGCCTATAACTTACAGACTATTTTCCTATGTATAGAGAGAGGCTTTCTAAATAAATCCCAAAACAGTAAAATAAACGTTCTCCAATTTTTAAACTCAATTTTTCTCTCTTGTTTCGGTTTTATTAACATTTTTAATGGTGGCGTGGTGGAGTGGTGGCGTGGTGACGTTGGTTTATTTCCACTGAACAATTTCGTTTTTAAAGGATTTTTTTCGTTGTTGATTTGAAGCACTCAATATGCAGGGGAATTCATCCATATAGCCTCATACACAAATAAATCCCTAGAAGTGGATAGACAGTCTGTGTGTGTGTGTACACACTACAAGTAAAAAAAACATGACCACTGGTCTGCTGGTCTTTAAGTTTGAGGTCAGCAAGAGTGAAACGTTACTGAATGCAGAATATTTTGTTGAGTTTTTTTAGAATTTTTTTAGAATTTTTTTTCTCTTTCGCCATGGCATTCTTAACCGAGCGTGTGTGCAAAAATTTGTTTATCCAGGCTAGTTTTAGTAGGTGGTTTCTAGCCTCTTTTCTTTTCTGTTTTTGCAAGAACTCTATTGACTGGTTCTTTATATCGTCTGTTTTTTCTACTTCTGTTTGCTTTACAGTCACAGTTATTTGTTGTTTTTTTTTCTTACTTCCTTCAGTGGTTGTAGCACATGGTTTTCATGTGTGTTTGCTTTTAAAAACGTTTCTATAAACTGCCACTTTTTGTTGTTTTCTTATGTGGCATCATAAAGTTTCCATTGAATTCACTGGAAACACAGCCGTTTCGTTAAGCGATTGCTTGTTGACGGCTTATCCTTAATTGTTGTTTAGAAACCTATTTCTGCTAAGGCTTGTTTTCACATCGATTTGGCAAGAAGCCTGTACCAACCACTTAAAGCCGCCTTAGTAGCCATAACTCCATACACTGTATTAAAGAGTTGTCAAGAGTCAAAGAAAGCTGAAGATGATAAAACAAAAAGGTTTTGCTTACTATTTTACTTCCTTGTTATTTATCAGCCATTCTTCTTATATTTCGGTTTGTCAATCAAACGAAATTCATTAAATATTCCCCATGGTATCGAAGTGTATTTCAAGCTTCTGCGAGTGAAGTGCAAAATAAGATGACAAAACATATTTTTTTATTATACAACTACAGCAGTCCATACTTTCCTTTCATGCTTTTTTTTTTATATTATTTTGGTATGCCATTACTTTTATAGGACACAGTAACAGACTGTTTTATTTGTTTTGTTGTCTTTTATGTTGTCCAAAATGAAGGGAGAAAAGAGTTAAAAAACTGTCTCGTTATTGCTGAGTAAAATGAAGAGTGAGAATATAAAGAAGAAAGGTTTACGTTAGAAAATAATTCGTTTGCGAGCAAGGCTATAGAGATTCCAGTTATTTTCTGAAAGCGGAAAATAAAAGAGGTAGAGGTCATGCCTTAATATATCGACTGATTGAGGCTGTACAATATTTCCTCGCTTATACACTCGTTTAGTATACATTGTGATCTATTATTTTGGTTGAGAAGAATTAAGCCAATGCTGAGCTAATAGTGATCAGGAAAGAGCAGCGAAACTGGCTTTGAATCATGACTTATGTTATGTGTCATACAACTACGTAGGTTGATAACCGGTGGGGATACAGCTGGCGAAAAGCTTTCTTATTTCGTTTAAAATCTATATGAAGCCACCTAGTCTAGTTAGGTAGATAGGGTGTTAGCTTTATTAGACGAGGAGACCTGGGTCAAACCCTAGTCAAATATTCTCCTACAAATGATGATATTGAAACAAATTTCTTTGGCAATTAATTTAAATTGCCATGAAGGTTT
The DNA here is from genome assembly GCA_005959815.1 of Sarcophaga bullata. Taxonomy (NCBI): domain Eukaryota; kingdom Metazoa; phylum Arthropoda; class Insecta; order Diptera; family Sarcophagidae; genus Sarcophaga; species Sarcophaga bullata. The sequence continues at coordinate 4,940 of QOCX01002543.1, read as the reverse complement.
TTTAAAAGGAAATCTGTCACTTCGAGTGACTTTCTAAACTAAAGGTCTGCCGCTATGTATAAATTAATGCACCCATATAGTGGGTGTTGAACTGCGGTTGTAATCCTGACTAACGGCTGTTAAATACCAATTATGTGTGAGCAAGTGTAAAATGGATTTTAACTCTTTAGGCTTGACTCGAACAACTGCAATTCATTCAATTTTCTTTGATTTCATGTAGATTAGCCCACATACTGAAGCACAACATCGTGTTTTCCAAAATTTACAATTTTTATGGTCTTCATATAAACTTACTTGGGTCCAAATACTAGTACAGCATTTAGGAAACAAAAGTGACTCACATTTAGGAAACAACGTGTCCTACATTTTGTTTTCTTCATATTCAAAAGGATTACATCTTCTATGTATACGTACATAACATCCAGCAGATCCACTCATACTATAATTACTGGGGTCTCATATCCTTCCATTTCTTTGCTGCACTACCACTCAGTCATCTTAGGGATCAAATGAATTTGTGCTCAGCTCAGTACATTAGTCCTTTTAGTGTTAGATAGGGAAAAACTTAGGTCGATAGGCTTAGAATGTTTTTTGATAGTCATAAGGATGAATTTGTTTTATCTCAGAAAAAAAAGGATCCTGAAAGAGCAAATAGGAGCGCAAATGCCAACTCACAGCGCCACAAATAACTACAGATGAGTATGATTATTGGCTTCCAATGAAACTGTTAAAGGATCGCCTTCATGGAGAGGTTTCAAAGAGTTTTAGCAAGATATCTGCAAAGGCGAATTTAGAAGAACCAGCAATTTTATTAGATTTCCGTTCTTGTCTTCACAGGAAAGGCAATCACCATCGACACACTTTGCCTATCGCCTCATCTTCAAGCAAACTGGCGGTTGCTTCTCTTTAGCTTTAAACACTGACCTCCTCACAGTTACGGCCTTTTCCGTGCACTGGAATTTCTTTAACCATTCCATCCACACATAATTGGTCTTTAGAATCCTTCAATCAGGTTTACAACCTATCTTCTCACACGACTTATGTTGTATGCTTTAATATTATAAGTAGTGGCTGAACCTACAGTCGCTCCGAGCGATAATCTTTGAGAAACTTCTTTTTCATGGCAATTTTATTTTACTCTCGGAGATTTTACCAGAAATCTGTTGAAAGGAAGTCACCGAAGAATATTTTTGTTTTTTACTTTGTTTTGTTGGAGATGTTTGACCTGGTGTTTGAACCGTGACCTCTCATCTAATAAGACACTCTGTACCTATATGACTAAGAAGATTTCTCAACCTAAGATTTTATTGTCATCACTTTCCACTCATCTCTACATATCTCTGCAGAAGACTAGCTACGATAATCACGCAAAAGAGGACTGCCAATATTAACTTAACACTGTCAGAAAAGCGTTTTTCTATCTCATGCTAGGTTTATAACGAGCTAATCAATACATTGCCATAGGTTTCTATACACAAAGCAATCTGTTATGTCTCCCCAATGACTCTGTTTCTTCCAAACTGTTCTTCATTTATTGAATACATGCAGAGCGCTTTGTGCAATTTTATCTGTTCTCCCAGTGTCCATGCTTCTTCAAAACTATACTTCACCTATTGGATACCTGCAGAGCACTGCTATGTATGCTGGAAAGCATCTTGATTTCCAAATGAAAAGACATTAGAAGTCTAAGCGGTTTCATTAGGACAAGAGGAAATGAAGGGTTGTGAATATACCATCATCTTGGGTTGACAGCCGTTTCTATCTGCCTTGTAACCCGCTTTTAAAGCTTTAATAACATAAACTATGCTGGGCTCTGGCAAATAAGGTCTCTGCCCACATTAATACAATGCCTGGCCATATTGTATCTCAATCCTTAGATGCCAATTGTAGGTTTCTTTCAACAAAAATATTCTCCAGGATTTGTTGTCTCCATTCTGGTCCAATACAATTGCTTGACACGTTTGTATTGGAACAAATAACAAAACATAGTAAAAAAAGAAGAAGAAGAAGAATAAGAAAAGATATTTAACAACAATAATAACAACAACAAAAGAGAAATGAAATCAGTCAGTAGAACAATAAACCTGCACTGGATTCATGTACTGAAAATTGTATGAATTTTTTGGCACTTTATTGGTCTCCACAAAAAAAAAAACGAAAAAAAGGAGAAAAGGATGAAAACTGAAATAAAATGGGAACGTATATTGAACACAAGAATTCAACAGACAGATGGACATAAGGAAGGACAGTTAAATAAGAAGAAAATAAAAAAAACAAATTGAAATAAAAATGCTGACATTTGAATACTTTTCGTACAAAAAAAAAAAAAAAAAAAAAAAGCAAGAAAAAAACCAGGCACATCCCAGTAAAACCCCTGTTGGCCAGCAAAACAACAGGATACAACAGGATTTAACAGCATGTCTGTAAAACAAAGAAAGAGAGGGCACACAAACCTAAAGATATATACAAAGAGAGAAAGACAGAGAGAGAGAGAGAGAGAGAAAGACTTGGAGTGAGTTTAACGCTTTAATAAACATGCAATTGACTTGGCAATTAAAAATTTTAATTTTCTTTTCCATCTTTTGTTTAGATTTTCTGTCTTTTCTTTTATGTTTTTATAAACATACCCTTCTCCTGCTCTCTCTCTCTCTCTCTCTCTCTCTTTGTCTCTCTCTCTCTCTCTCTTGTCTCCTCTCTTGTAGTTTTTTGTTCGTTTCTCATTTTTTTTTTAGTTTTGGCATACAATTTAATAAAGATTTTCAAATGTCCATAAAGGGTTTGGAATCTTTTTTATCCTTTGTGCTACTGGAAAATGGAGAAAACAGTATTTCATTCAACTGGCCATGCATGGAAGTGGGATACAGAAATAATAGAAAACTTTTTGCTGATATTGGCACTTCTCATGTTGATTTTTATTTTTTTTTTTTCTTGTTAATTGTAATATCGAATGAATATTCCTGACATTATAAAGTAAATGATGAACAGGAAATAAAAACAGAACAGAACAGAACAGAAAAGGAAAAAGAAGGAAACACTTTTGATGAACATCATTTATAAGAGTTGTTTGAGAAAAATATTGAAACAAAGAAAATTAAATGTTTTAGGTTCTATATTGACTAACGAAATTAAAATGAAATTGAAAATTTTGTAAAAACATTTCTAATTTGGGGGAATTGGAAGGAAACTAGGCAATACCAGTTGAACAGCGCTAGTTTCGTTATTATTCCATATCCTCTGTAAGGATGCTGTCACTTGCATAATATACAGCTCAAGGCAGTGTTTATTTCCACAGAGGGCTGTCTTTCATGCTTAAGCTTATGGCTATGAAGCGAAAGTCTTCTTTATACGCATCGGTTAATATGGAGTTTGTCTTAGCTGAAGGAGAGTGCAGGACCTAGGCACCTACAAAAGTCCTCAGAATAGAAGAGTGGAGGTTGGTCACAGCGAAGATTAAGCAGGAGGTGAACAATTTTTCAACTATTCCATCCTTTTATGGTCCATTTCATAATTGTTCCACGAGGCAGTAATAACATATCCAGACATACGATTTGGATCAGGGATTACTCTGTTCTTCAAATTTTTGTTATGCAACATTCTCTTGAGGTAATTCTACTAGGACCAAAATCAGTCATGGACTTGATTTCATTTGGAAAGTTTGAGATTCAACATCAATGACTGGCAAGTGTATACCAGGAAAAAGCTATCTTTCTGATCATAACTGGGAAATAGTGTCCTTCAGCTCGTCTTTGCTGTCGTTTTTTTCTATCCAGTGGAAGACCCGCAGTCCTGGAGAATCGTATATCAAAGTAGAATGGACTTCTAATGTTTTGTAGAAGGGAACACCGCCAAGTTATTCTGCTCATACACAAGGAATCTCTCAGTGACCTTGGCTTTGTTGAAACTTGGAGCACTTTAAACAACGTAGGAAATTCTGAAGAAAAGAATTTAAGTGAGCATACGTAAGGCTTAAGGTAGATCTTATCAACTGAATGCACAAAACTGGGTAAATTTTGGTATAAAGGCCTACTTATCTTTCGAACGTTAGGCTTGATAATAGAGCTTCGTAGGCCACTCCAACGAATCTTCAGTATTTCTCCTGCAGAGATGACATCGTTATAAACAATCGCTAGACAGCTGCTACTGTTGAAAGGCGCAGTTGTTGTGGCTACAATAGATTTCGCCATTAAAATCTCTGGGTCATACGGTGTTGTTCTCACAGATTGCCACTCCTTGGATGATGAGTCTTTTACACATGCGTCTCTTTAATTCCCTACTAGTCGAAGGTGGTGAAGGGAAATTTGATGTTTGTTCTCATGGCTAAAAAATAAAGGCATATGACTTCTGGCATGCAGTCTTCCCTGTTCATGCTGAAGAAACGGCCCTGGTCTCAGTACTTGCTTAACGAAGATAGTTCTGCATGACATTTGGAAATGCTTTAAGTATTGTCAGTCTACTCTGTCCCTGTCATCACTTAGAACACCTAGATGTGATCCTGCATGTTGGCAAAAAAGTGTCAGAGAAATTTTTAAGGCAAGAGTAAGGAAATATAGTTGTTGGGTTATGCTAAAACCTAAGGTACACTTGATCTGGATCTCCCTATTAACTGCACGATATCTGGAATCGCGTTTCACTTGGTTTTTATAATTCTAATACCGTAGAGATCCTCATGATTATGAATTTTACTAACTTGCCAGAGCATCATTCAGGTTCTCATTAATGGAGCAAATTAAACGACAAATGCGGCTGAGAAATATTTTCGAAACTGTTGACTCTTAGATGATCTTTTGCATTCCCCCTAGTTCTGCAGGCATTAAGACTGGGAATTGATGTCACACCTAAGACTAGTTTTCCTTTACAGTAGAGTAAACAAATTATCTCTCATACTTACACATTTGCAAAGAAAAGGATAATGAGTCGAGTTGTATTGACACCAGACAAAT
>QOCX01002542.1:0-21608 GCA_005959815.1 Sarcophaga bullata | reverse complement strand
CGAGTCTATGGGGAAACTCTCGTATATATTTCTAGCCAAACTATATGCCATTGAGAGATATGCTTAATGGATCATGAATAGAAGGTACAAAGGACGGAACATTGCAGAGCATTCAGCTTTTATGAAATCAAATCGATGGCAATATCGAATTGCTTTGGGAAACTAAAGCAGATAGATGTAGAAACGAGGTTTACCGTTTACGGGCTCACAGATAATGTCAGAATTGAAGCCAAGAATCATATCAGCCTTGTTGCGTGGGCTATTTTCTTATTCTTCATGCCATGAGTGACAGTCAACACAGTTTAACGAGGACTGCGAGTTATCTGCGTAATCGCTTGAAGAAATGATCAAAAAAGATAATCTCTCCGATTCCTCCAATTCTTTTATCACCCGAACCCACCCTGAGTCTTCCTTCTGTCAGCTCTCCCCTAATCAACACCAAACGCATCTCTTCCCCCGTACCCTTCATAAACATGCCTGTCCGCCTCTAATAACCCAACAAACATCCCATCGAGTCCTTTGTGCTCTATCATTTGTCAAAGACATGTTAGTACGCTTAACACTCCTGCTTTTATAAAATTCTTGAACTAGAGATTAATGACTTTCTATTAACAAGTCAACGTACGATCACCCCTCTCTCCGCCTCTCTCGATCCCGCCTCCAAGAAGCAGATTGTCGCTCAGACGACCATGCGCTATTTCCTCATCCAATGTGAACACTCAGTACACTCCACGCTCGCACAACATGCCTCGTCACTCACTACACGCGATCCCCAACCAGACAGAACCAGTCAGCATTCGAGGTAGAGACATTTTGAAAAATTGTGATGTACACACATACTGTTATGATTTTAGTCAGTACCATCAGTCTAACTGATGCCAAAGGAAGAGATTTATCTTTGAAGTATTTATAACAATCCATCCATCATCTATTCTTGTATACTAAACTGCCACAAACCACTAACCGCCGTCAGTCAGTCGAGTCAGTCATCAGTCCAACAGACCAAAATCAAAATGAAAGAACAAAAGATACCAAATCAGTCACCATTAGCCCGAAAACATGCGCTTTATTTGATGCCAACAACACGACGAAAGGCAGAAGAAGCGAAGACGCTCGTATCATTTTTGCTACTAAAAATCCTGTTGCGTCAACAACTCTGACAGCTTGCCTGGAGACGAAAGAAAACACACGCCTCTGTGCGCCCACAACTGCTACGACCGCCTGCTCGCATCACCGATGGCGTGTCAGCTGCGCGAAGTAACCGTCATGCGCCCCCCAGCGACTCTCTCCACATCCTCTACATCTCGCGTCTCCGCCGTTTCAACTACCGACTGCCAGTGCCTGCGCTGTCGCGCACTCGTGGCTCGATGCCGTGCGTGACTCACTAGACCGACGTCTCCACCGCTTACTCACGCGGCGACCACGAGAACTCCGACACGCGACTCCCAACATCCTCTGTGCGCTCTCGAACTTCGCTTCGCCTGTTGTGACGGCCCCTCCTCTCGACTTCTGTTGTCTCCGCTCCTCTGTTCTTTCCATTCTCCTGCGTTTTTGCTTTGCGGGCTGTCGTCATCCACTCTCTCTTGCACTCACCAGTCCCACGCACCCCACCGGAAGCTCTTCTCTATTCCTCATCTTCACATTGAGCTCCTCTTGCTCTCCTGCTACTCTAAATCTCCTCGCACTGAATTCCGCCGCTCGTCCCATACGCCCAGGCCTCTGTGCATGGCATACTAAGCATTAAAAGTGGTTTGTAGTTACACCCATGAAAAACTTATTAGTCATGACCATGGCAAAAGCCCTGCCGTGACCACCAGAGGCGAGAGCGCAGCATACGCGGCCCACTGAGACTCGGACGCTACAACCCTAAAGACAGACAGCCAGACACGCACCCCCCTGTCCTCAATCTCATGCCCGGCTCGAATCACGGCCACCCTGTTCTCTTCTTGCGACTGGTATTCTGTGCAACCTGGATAATGCACGCTTAAATCTCTTTTCATATCAGCTTACATGATAGTCCAATTGCCAGTTAGTTGGCATATGGATCCATCAATGTGTTCACCTATTTCACTTGTTTGTTTGCAATCTGTTTCTTCAAGGTCATATTGGACATTTGGAAAAGTCATGGCTATTGCTGTCACTATCATACATATTTAGTTCTGCTGTTGTTGGTGTATTTATTTGTGTTTAACCGATACATTCATACGATTTTGGGGCGCAGTATTTCTTCATTACGTTTGAGTATTTGCATCAGTCTCATTCAGCTGCATTCATAAATCAATCAATCATTCATTAGTAACTCAACTTGTCCAACTTGTGTCACTGTTTGTGAAACGATATGATCTGTTTCCTGGTGAGCTGCTGTAAAATGAAGACCGCTTGACGACAGATGAACAAGTCTGTCACCGCAAAGGAAATTGTTGTGGCAAAAGTTAAAAAGAAAAGAAAAGAAAAATAATAAAGAAACAGAAAATACAATTCAAAGTCAAACGAAACAAATTGCTGTCTTGTGAAGATCGGAATTGATTTGACCAAACTATTAAATATTTTTGATGTATGGTTGCGAATTCTTTATTTTAGCATTCGATATGATCTCATGTCATTCGGATGTATGTCAGTTGTATTATGTATGTCAGAGTATATACATATTATTTAGAATACCGTTGAAAGCTTGAAAATAGTGAAAATCGGTACGTGAACCTGATCTAATGATGTTAATGTTAATTCCAGAGTTCTTTCTTAGCCTATCGTTCTACGACACTTTCGAATAAAAAATCCCAGCGTTTTATCCCTTGAAAACGAAAGTAGTGCGTATAATTGGGTAACAATTCTGAGCATACATTTGACGTTTAGATTGTGCACGTATGTAGTTGACTAGGTCCATATAGGGCCGTATTATTATTATATTGAAAAGGTAACATTCCGTTGCGACCATATGATCTATTACACTTCCCTCATACTTTATAGCGTATCCCCATAATGTCTTTTCCAAGCCTGTTGCCCTGTTGTATAGTAGCCATAATCTATTAGGTAGTATGTTGGTCTTATTAGACATAAAGCCTCAGTTCAAACCCCAGTTGAGACATCTACAACAAAACGAAAACTGAAAAAGTATTCCTTCGGCAAAAACTCTGATAGTTTCTCAAGAATCTGTCGTTCGGAGTTGACTTTAAACTGTAGGGCCCGCCACTTATGTATACATTTAACGCACATAACATAAGTGGTGTCAAAAGCTAGGTCGTAATACTGACTGAAGGCTTTTACTGACCAATTATGTATGTATGCATGTACGCATTCATTGGCAAAGGTCAGATGGGATAATGAATCCTTTAGAGAGACACCAGACAGATTTGGATCGACATGGATATATTCACAATATAATTCGCATTGAACCTTTTAAGATTCCTTCTAAGACATCTCATAGCAGTATTAACTGAATACTAGCCTTTGGGTGTTTTCTACAGCAGACATGGAATACCTCAGGACGATTACTGCAGAAGCTACAACGATGAGGAAGATTACAGTATATTTTCTCTTTAATGGTCTGGCAATTGTAAACTTGAGAAGTAGAATTACTTGAAGTCACCGTAGTCTAATAGGCAGTGTGTTGGCTTATTAGACGTGAGGTCACGGTTCGAACCCCAGGTCAGACATCATCAACAAAAATTAAAAAAAAATTTCTCCGTCGACTTCATCTCAACAGATTTCTGGCAACAGTTTTCTTAAAACTTCGTCGTTCGGAATCGCCTTTTAGCTGTAAGTCCCGCCACTCATGTATAAAATTAACCCACACAACATAAGTGGTGTGAGAAGCTAGATCGTAATCCTGACTGAAGGTTTGTAATGACCAATTACCTATGGGTGTATGTATTGCCCGGGCCAAATTCAGGATTCTGTTCGGTGTCAACAATGAAAATTGCCTAGTGAGTACTTTGTTATTCGTTCGCGATTCATACTTATTTTCGGATTCTTTTATGTGTTGAGTCATGGAGAGTAGAAATGAAAAACATCATGCGTAGTATTAAGTATGAGTATGATGAGTTCTTCAAACTTTGAATATGAGTAGTATGAGTATGATATTAAAATAAGTATGAATACGTAAAATAATGAGCATGATTCGAATGTACTCATCTTTTTGAATACTCATTGCTGATCTCTGGTACATATAGGTGCTCTGTAGAATGTAGATAGATTCGAAGAGGACTCCTACCTCTACTGAACCGTTCTATTAAATATTCTACCCAACGTAGGTTGAAAGCATATCGTTTGCTTTGCAAATGACATTTGGATACAAAATCTTTTTTTGGCTTTATAAAGTCCTGCCACTGAAATCCGATTCCAATATAGTACTTCCTATTCCTAAAAATCTACGTATTCTGCAATTGTCTACTTATTCCTTGTAATCACTCTTTTGATCTGCCTTTAAATTTTTTCTTTATATTGATCATCTGTCCTTCTAAGCTTAGTTATCAAGTCCAATTAAATTTAGTTTTTTTTAAATGGAAGCGTAGTTGCAACCGAAATTATATTACAGTGGGCACAGTATAGCGACAATAACTGACAATTTTGCGAAGAAGTTCTCTGTGATTAATTTTGGCTTCAATTCGAACTTTGAAATAAAAACAATTGCTTTGAATTGGGGGTAGGGCGTTGTATAGAAAGTTTTATTTTCATTTCCAGGCTTACTTGTAATAAATTGAACACGTAGTGTATCAATCCACTATTTACACTGAATCGTAGGCACGCGAAGAGGCTTTGTTTACTAGCAAATGACTTCTTCACAGATCGGTTAAGAAGGAAGAGAGTATTTTCCATTTGATTTGTCAGAGTTCGATAGTCTGACAAAACAATTGTTCTTTAACATCGGATTGATCTCCAAATGTGTTAAGCTTTCATAAGGGTTTTCGGTCAGATGATAAAGAAGACAAATTTTCGTGCATAACTCTGATATTGGTTAGCGCTACCGATTAACAAGGACCGATTAATCATTAACCTGGAATATCGCTTCAATGGATATCACAAAGATGCTCTCTATGTGTACTTCCTAAGCTGTTTTCTAGGAATATGCTTGAAGGACCAGGGCGTTATTTAAAATATATTTCGAGAGGAACGTTTTATTTGCTCTTTTTTGTTTTTTTTTTTTTGGTTTCTCCTATTTTTACCACTGGACCTCCAATAAAAGTTTCACAACTTTAAACTGATAGTGCAGCAGCAATCGCACAACACAGCAGCAATAATAAACACAAAATATGGAAATGATTTGTCACACTCATTACATTTCAGCATGTTAAATACGATTTAAAATTTTTTTTTGGAATTTGATCCTTCGGTTTGTTTTGTTTTTAATTGAAATGTTACAAAATAGTTGGCTAAAGACTATGAAACCATGAAAGCCACTTCATTAAATGCGCTAAAAGTAACATTTTACATTGACATCAAGAGGGCAGACGATCAAGGTTTGAATGCAAAAAACGGGGCAGGCAAAACACAGTCAGTAGTCAAGCCATACCAGGCTTTGTGTATATATTTGGTCTTGGCTAGCTAGCCGTGGTGGGTTGGCAGCCTGCTTGGTACTCTACAATTTGGACAAGTACAACATTTAAAAAAAATAAAAACAACATATACAATAAGCAACTGATATTTCACAAAAACGACATAAACACCTCTAGATTTCCTTCTTTTTTTTTTCTTTCTTTTTCTTATTTTGGATTTGTTTTCATTGCAAATTTTAGTCTCTTAAAACCAAAAATTTTTGTTTTTTTTTGTGTGTTTTAACAACGAAATATATTTGTGAACGAATGTATACCAAGGCGTAGAACGAGGAAAATGAGCAGAAACATGTATGCCAGGCAAATAACAAGGATTTTTATGATGTTCTGTTTACACGGACGGTGAGGAAAAAGTCCCATCGATACGGCATGTACTTTATTGGCCTTTAAGTTGAGATTATGGCCTAATTTCTCATACCACATATTGTATGTTAATTTTATCCGAACGATAGATTTGAAGAACTTTTATTTACTCCTATGACTTTTACCAGAAGACTGCTAAACAGGTCGTCATAATAAAAATTTCTTTCCTTTGTTTGAAATCAAGAGCTCTCCTCTAGAAACACACATTATCGACGGAACTACGGTTACATCCATCAATGGATATCACTTATGTTAGTTTAGGTTACTAGCAGCCACCTCACTTGCACAGCTTACTTGGATCCTGTAAGGCCACGTTTTCACACCACTGTTACCTATTCAGCCGTTTAGCTGTAGCTTCTGGTTGGTATTTCTCAACCATCCCGAGAGCCTTATTAGAGTGTGAATTTTTCTTCGCCTTAACCTAGAAATGTTTTGTCCAAGAATCTTACATACATACATACATAGTTGGTCTTTACAAGCCTTCAGTCTGGAAACCGACGAGCTAGTTTCTCATATCACTTATGTTTTGTGCGTTAATTTTTATACATGAGGGACGGCATCTTCAGTTTGAAGTCGATTCCGAAGGACAGAATTTTGAGAAACTTTTTCATGACAATTTTATTTGATCGCAGAGTTTTTCCCAGAAATCTGCTGAGAGGAAGTCGACAGAGAAATATGTTTTCATATTTTGTTTTGTTCAAGATGTCTGACCTGGGGTTCAAACCGTGGCTTCACGTCTAATAAGCCAACACAGTGTGCCAATTAGACTACAGTGACTGCAAGTAATTCTACTTCTCAAGTTTACAAGCGCCAGACTATTACAGAGAAGTTATTCTCCTAGAAGTCTTCCTCATCGTTGTAGCTTCTGCTGTAATCGTACTGAGATATTCACTGTCTGCGGAAGAGAACACCCAGGGGGTAGTATTCAGTTAGCACTGCTATGAGATTCTTTAGAAGGAAAGGAATCTTAAAAGGGTCAATGCGAATTATATTATGAGTATATCCATGTCGAGCCAGATCTGCCTGGATGTCTATAAAGGATTCATTATCCCATCTTACCTTTTGCCAATGAATGAATGAATACAAACATACATAATTGGTTAGTACAAGCCTTCAGTCAGGATTGACCTAGCTTTTGACACACTTATGTTGTGGTGCGTTAATTTTACACAGGAGTGGCGGGAGACAGATTTTTGAGAAGCCTTTCATGGCAAGTTTATTTGCTCTCAGAGTTATTATCAGAAATCTTGCTGTGAGAAAGTTGCTGAAGAAATATTTTTTCATATTCTCGTTTTGATGTCTGACCTGGGGTTTGAACCGCGGCCTTACGTCTAATAAAGCCAACACACTACCTACCAGACTACAGCGATACATTGTATGGCAATAAATGGCATACGTTAAAATCACCATACCACCTAATCAAACCACTGTCATGTTTGTAGCTGCGAACCACATAAGAACTTTCTCTGCAATATTTCCTCTCCAACAGTTCCCCCTATTAAACTTACCTAACGTCAGTCATCGATCAGATAACCAGCAACTTAGTAAGGCAAGACTGTGTCGTGTGCCAAGCCATAAAGTTATTGAGAAGAGAAATTTAGCGAAAAATTAATCGAATGCTTTAAAACAGTCCATTGGCGGCTGAGATTAGAAACTACAGACTGTAGGACACAGCCGCTGGCAACACTTACATGAAGCTCACTTAAAAAGTCAATGGCAGGTATTCAAGTAAATATTTCACTTTGTTTTACGAATTTTCTGTGCTGTTTTTCAACGATTAAAAAAACATTTCCTGATCAATTTCAATCGTTACTAATTAAAACTTACTGAATAGTAAGGTTTACAACCTAGCTTCTCACACCACCCATGTTGTTAGGCTTATTAGAATTATGTGGGATTGGCGGGGCGTTTTTATGACAAATTTTTGCCAGAAGTCTACTGAGAAGACAAGTGCGTAAGGAATATTTTTTCATATTCTGTGTAGCTGGGCTATGAACCATGGGCTCTTTCCGAATAAGCCAATACACTACCAAAAAACTACGGTATTTAGACATGCTTTGTGTTTAATCGATACCAATAGGTTCCGTGAGGACATTACCTTGTCTTTAGGACTAGGCAACTCAATCTCTGTTGCTATTTCAGATCGATAAGCTGATAGTGTCCGTATAAAGGTTAGCTTTCACATCTAAAGGCGTCATAGTTAGATTATAAGTGAGTCATCTGCCAGTCTATACCTTAGAACGTTCGGGCTTCAAACTCTATAACGGTCTCTTAGGCTGTCAAACCAATAACTGCAGCATGTTTCAGATGCCAGTGTGAACACATTTTAACAGAAGCAATGTTTAGATACTAAAACAACCGCCATAACAGCGGCAGCAACATTCAAAAATTTTGCCTGCATTATACGTTATAGTGCAGAAGCTCTTGTTTTTTGTTGTTATTGTTGCTGTTGTTGCAACTCTAAAGGAATATTTGCAAATATATCAAATGCGATCGATCTCTTAAATACATATTCGCATTGAGCAATAAATATAACAACTCGCGCACAGCGACTCACAGACTTCCTCGTACAACAACAATGTACAGCAACAGGCAGCGGAGAGGGCAACTGGTGTGGTGGTTAAATGTGGCTCAAATGTTTGAAAACTGCTGATGATTATAGAGCTTGTATTGTAGCTGTCATGCAACATCGGCACAGCCGCACACAATAGCAAATTTTTTGTTGTTTTTTTTTTTCGTTTGGTAGTTAACCTTTACCCCTCTACTGCAGCTCTAGCCGATATGCAATACGCGATTTAACGATCTGCACAAATGCAAAACGATATTGGACAATAGCCGCTACAGATGATGATGATGATGATAATGATGATGATGATGATGATGATGATTGTGAGCCAGTGGCTTCTGCAATTTTTATTTCGGCTGCTGTCCCTTATTTATTTGGCTGCTTCTGCTGGTGGTGGTGTTAGTGGTGGTAGTGATTGTTGTTTGGTCTGTAAACAGCACCCATCTTTTGACATTGTTTTTCTTTATTTATTTGGTTTTTCTTTATGCAACAATACAATTTTGCAACAATAACAACATAAGCAACGATAACAACATGATCATAAGCCGAATTGAGTATGTTTGGCATGGTTGGTCGCATTCTGTCAGTTCTACACACATTGACTTCAACTGAATTGACAGTGGCAAGAGACTTGTGCCGGCTTTCATTTAAATATTTAATATCTGTGTGTGTGTGTGTGTGTGTCTGTGTGTGTGTGTACATCTTCCCAATGCCCCCATATATTTAGCAAAAGGATACACTGGCTAACCTTCAGTGTTTTTCATTTTTTTTTTTTGGTTTTGTTCTGTTTTTTTGGAGCCTCATGGACTTCATGCAAAATTGCTTATGTTGCTATTGTTGTTGCTGGTTTTTAGTTGCAACATTTTGCTGCTTTTGAAGCCTTACATTGCATTGCATTGTTTTTCTTTTGCACTTCACATTGCAATGCGTCGAGAAATGATAGCGTTTAGCTGAAGCGCAGATACGATTTTGAGATGACAGCCGTGATATGGTCACTCTTATTTTGACTCTGCTATTGTGAAGCCTTCATGCCAAAAAGACTTTATCAAATGAAAACTGAAAAAAAAACGAAAAAATTTAAGAAAATTTCAAATCGCCAAAAATGGTTGTGGCAACTTAGAAGTCATTTGGTTTTTCATCAAGTGAATAGTGATTTAGTGGCTCTACTTTTGAAGAAGAAAAAAATTTTTCAACAGCCACTGAAGTAAATAAAAAGCGTTTTCCATTACTAAACAATATTCAGCAACCGTAGTGATTATAATTCAGTTCTAACATTCACACACTCTCTGTTATTATTGAAATTGAGTTAGGTTTTGTTAGATTGTGTCACTACATCCAGTCCCATGATGCAAACCATTAGGCAGAAGCGTCCTGCTTAAGTTGCCCATACCCTCTTACATATGAGACAATGTCCTTTATGTTAATTTCAGACAATTTGAGACTACTGGTTAGTGACACATTAAGTGATGAAAGGCCTCTTTCTAACCTTCCTAAGAGGAATTTCAACTTAAAAGGTTATGCCTCCCCTTAGGCAGTGCCGCATGAAGCCTGAAACCACCTAGAAAAATGCTCTATTTCCTCTGTTTCCTTTGTCATGGAGCGGAACATAAATTCAGTTTTAAACCAATGGAAGATCTATGTGTAGATCACATCGGGGTACGTCCTGTCTATTACCTCTTCCGGTGAATTTGTCCAACAGTGTCCAAATATTTATTTAAAGTGTCATATTTATGGACAAACTTGGACGTTCGAATAGAAACTTTTGTATATCCGAACATTTTCTTGGAATATACTACTACACAGCAGCCATCTCCATGTAGATAGGCAGTAGCAACGATTTGAGTAAAAGTATCTGATGTCGAAGCCTTCGATGTACTTGCCGCAACTTGTTTTCTCATCCAGCTTTAAGACATCGGTAAATTTTTCCGGAGAGAAAGAAGAGAGAGTAACAGAATTTGGCTTTGTGTTGCAGTAGTCGCTTCTGTAAATAAGAGTATCGAAGGACCTGTTCAGATAGTTGAATGGGGTTACATTATAAACGGCACCCGTATAAGAAAATATGACTCTAGCATATCCATGAATTTTGCTTAGGTTAGCAGTTCATCGAGCTCAACTGCAAGTGTTACCAAATGTTCTAATAAAAGGTCGGTAAGAAGCCAATATTTGTGGGATATCTCCGCAGTATAGTTGATAGTGAACCCGTGGTTTAAACGCCAGCTCAGACGGCGAGAGTCTCTCAGCAGATTACGTGCCAGAACTCTGAGAGTGAATAAAAATGAATTGAAAAGTTCCTCAAAAAATCTGCCATTCGGATTCTAATTTGAATTGAAGGTTCCGGCAATCATAAAAAGATACGCATAGCATGGGTGATGGGAGAATTTAAGTCATAATTCCGTAAGTCTTAATTGCATTTAAGTAAGGATACTCGCAAAATATTAAATATCTGGAAGCAGTAATTCCGATGGATATTGAGCAGGAAACTAAATAGTTGATCAGCGGCGAGAAGGAATATCTAGATCCTACTCTACTAGCCACTTAGTACCCAGATGAAGAGCAAAAAATGTTGCTGCTCAGTGGCAGCAGTGTTGGCAATAAATACATTCAAAATTACTGTAACAGAAGATCTGAGTCATGCATCAGACTTTCAAGAAGTAACCTGAGGTTTTTGACCGGTTTTTTACAGAGTACTATAGACTTAGAATGTGGGTTGTATCGAGCAACATATAGATTTTGTGATAATGAAAATGAATCATCGGAAAACATTCTTAAAACTTGTGATGCATTAATGCATCCCAGAAAAAAAAAACACCTGAATACAGGACGATAATGAATTGGCATCGCTAAGACTGAGCAGTCAGTGCAGCAGGCTTGAAGGAGATATTGTAGCGATATCTTATTAAGTATGAGTGAAATGCAATAGATCGTATGATCGCAGTACTAAAGCACAATAAAAATAAGAATAATAATGCAAGACAAAACACGAGTAAAACTAGTTCATTATTCTTGCTGCTGCAGAAATTATATTGAAATTGGAACGATGAGGAAATTATTAGAATGATCCTTGCGCAATGACGGTTCAGTCGTGATCAACGTTAAGCAATGAAAATGGAGGCGGTATAGTGTACACTACTTGACTATTCTGTACGTGGATGCAGTGTGGGTTCAATTCAAACTGAATACGGACAAATTTTCTTCCCGGTTTTTGATTTATAAAAACAAGGAGACTTCAATCCTCCTCTAAAAAAACCATCCAGCCCATGGAATAAGGATAACATCATCCATAGAAAGATGAGGAAGCCTCATCTCTTGAAATAAAGTTCTTCACAATTAGTGAAATTCTATATTTTATCCAAATAGTTTCCCAAAGGCAACATTTTAGACAACTGCAAATGGCAACGGGAAATGGCAACCTTCGTGGGACCCACCACAGTTACCTTGAAAATTTTAATTAATTGAAGAAACCAGAGAAATAATAATGAAGAATGCGGATGTGGTTTTTAATAATTTCAAATCAATGAAAAGGAATTAAAAAATTATCTTCTAAAGCTAGGGCACGACGTATTATTTCTCAATGTTAACAGTAAAGAAGGTATATTACTCCCTTTAGTCTCGGGTTAATCATGTCCATCATAACTTATTCATGCCTTACTGATTGCAGTATATAGTCAACAGCAGCATCGTGAAGCTTACAACAATTCTTCAAGTACAGAAATATCACGTACTTCAATAGCAGAAGGGATGTTATTTACATTTACAGAGTTCAAATGATACAAAATTCTTACTTCAACTAACCAACTATCCAACTAGTCAACACAAATAAACTTTTTGAAAAGAACCAACCACGATCGTCAGCAATATCCTTACCATAATCATCAATATCATCAGCAACAGTAACAGCAACAGCAACAGTGCAAGTGACAATAGCCAAAGCAAATGTTATTCTCATCAAATAATGGTTTTTAATACAATACAACGTTGGTTTTCTTCTTCTTTTCTTTTGTGTTGTAAATAAATGTATGGTCTGACAGACGAGATACTGCACGTATGGTCAGATGTATCATCAATTGTTAATAATGGCGCAATACTACTACCACAAGCATTACAATAACAACAAAAATGTGTATATAACAAAGCAACATGTCGATCGTTTGCATTGATCGTTCTCATCACACATATACACGCATGCATGCATGCAGACACAACACAATATTTCTTTGGTTCACATACATTATTGTGTCCCACAACTTTAAGCATGTGATACATTTTTTTTTTTTTATTTTTTTTTTTTGTTGTGATCATTTTGGAATTTCCAACGCTTGTTACGCAGTGATTTCTCCAGCTCTGACATTTTGGAATTTAGTTAAACGCGCGCTTGCGTTCATGTCTCATCAGCTTGTTAGTAACGAGTAACACACAAAACACAACGAAAAATTTCAAAATTATAAGTCCACGATATTATTATGGTGTGGTAACAGCGATCTGTTTAATACACTATCCTTCGTGTCAAGCAATTTCAGATCATTTTAGACATTCTTCTGCTAGAATTCTGAACTAAAATTTCATTCACGTCGCGTTGCCTAATTTTCTATAGGAAACTAAAACTCACGAACAAGGCAAAGTGAGACCATCGCACAAGAACATCGCCCAAGAGAGCAGCAATTGATAAAGATTGTCAAGCTTAACATCGATCGGCTGTGGTTATGTCCAAGAAGTAGTTTAATCAACTCCTAAGACATAAGGCGGGATTAAGATGGAGTCCAGACATTAAAAAATCTAAAAAGAAAAGGTTAAACAAACGAGATGATAGCTTTCAAAGTACTCAACGCTTGTGTTGATGGTAAAGAACCGAATGAAACAAATCGCATATAAGAAGACATGCATTTCAATCCTGCTGTTCGTTAGAAAAGTCAATGTTTAACATACGATGGATCCTATATGACTCGGCCGTAATACAATATAAGTGGCTTATTCTTCCCGCGCCTTTTATATGGCTTGGAGGTAAGGACGCTCTTATGAGCTGCTGCAAACTTCACTGCATTCGAGAGTAACGTTCTATGTGAGATGTTCGACCCAGTGCCAGTTGATTCTGCTTTCGAGGTAGCAAGAATTTATATGAGGTCCTCGATAACATCAACGTCATTCATCGCATTAAAATCCAGAAGTCCCGCTAACTCGGCCAAATCGCTCGTATGAAGGTGGATGTTACTGTAAAAGAAGAAAGAGTAGATTTGAACACAGCACGCGATAGTCATTTTACTAAAAATATGCTAAAATTTAACGTATCAGATATTGATCAGGTCTTCTCGGAAATGTTATTAAGGAGTGGGAGTATGCAGAAGAAACCGATGCAGTCGTTTTCTCGCAAGAACTGGGCCCTTTGAATGCAACAAATTCGTGTTTGCCGAATGGGCTCCGGATTAGTTGGCAACTGAAACTAATTTTCGTTGAAAAATCATCTTCAGTGATGAGGCTCATTTTTGAAAGAATACGTACCTTCATTACAACCTTCATTACAACCGTTCAGTCAGGATTACGGCCTATGCTTCTAATACCACTTATGTGTGTGTATTAATTTTATACATGAGTGGCGTGATCTACAGTTTAAAGTCGATTCCGAACGACAGATTTTCGAGCAACTTTTCATGGCAATTTTATTAAATCTTAGAATTTTTGCCAGAAATCTGCTGAGAAAAAGCCGCCGTCAAGTTTAATAAGCCGTCATAGGTGACTTATGCAGGAAATTACGTGAATGATACCAAATTTGACGATATAAGCCGATACGGATCCACTGAGAATCCAAAAGCGTCTAATATGCACATTGCAAAAGTCACAATTTGGCGTAGATTTTAGATTGACGGTGTTATCGGTTCATAGTTCTTGGCAAGTTCACCATTATCAACAATGAGCACTATTGGTTTATGATTATCAATTGGATGCCCGGGACATAAACGACATGTTGTTTCAATATGACGAAGCTATGTATGTGCCACACAGCTCATGACACATTGATTATTCTGCAACGATTGAGGTGTATGGTCATCTCACCAACTTGATCCCGTTAGACTTTTTCTACTGGGAATTTCTTAAGTCTTAGGTGCATGCAAATAAGCAACAAACTGAAGCCATACTAGGCCTCATTTTTTCAGTGCATAAGACCAAAATTGGTAATGATTTCAGCAATAACTACAAGTACGTATTGTAGGGTATTTAAGCTTCAAAATCAGAGCAGTATTCATTTTAGTCCACAGTTTATATTCATTTTTTCTTTCTTGCGTATGTCCACATTAAAATCTAAAACAACAATCACTGACTGTTGCACTAAAAATCCAAAAACAAAACAAAAATCATCGTATACCAACGATCATCAAGTGTATGTCGCACGCGTTTGCATTCAACCAAAATTTATTGGAGTATCATTGATTTTCTGAAAAAATTTCATATTGTTTGTGCTTGTTGTTGCTATTACTATTGCTATTGTTGTTGTTGTTGCTGTTGTTGATATTGTTACGTTTTGTTTGTGCCACAAACGTGTATTGTTTTTTGTTTGTTGCACCAACCAACCAACTTACGGAGCAAAATATTTTGCTTTCTTGTATAAAGTTTCGTTAGCATTTTATCAGTTGTCAGTTGCCTTCTTTTTTTCTATTTTTTTTTTGCCTCCAGTTTCCAATGCTTCCTTCCATCCCATGCGTTACGTTCCGTTTGTTTATTTTATTCGGATTCTCAGTTTAGTTGCGAGAATGATAATGATCTCCAGTTGAGCGATTTTCAAGTCACTTTTTTGTTATTGTTTTTCATCTCATTTCTATAAATTGCATGACGTGCTCTGTGGTGAACAAACAGTGAAAATTTGTGGCATTTTGAAAAGATTTTGAAATTATTGTTAAAAGATTCTTAAGTAAGCTATCAACAGAATTGTCGAATGTCAGTTTGAAAGGAGTTTAGAGCAACAAAACGAGAGTAAATTACTGAGGCTGACAAACCAAGATTTAATTTGATACCAAAGCTGTAGAGAATTTCATTTGGAAAATACACGAAACGTTTCCCTTAAGCCCTATAGCTTTGAAATAAAAGACTCCAAGTGTTGAAAATTAGCATGACAAAACAGAATCTGTTGGAAACCCAATACGCTACCATCACATTATATGATATTGACGTCGTGTAGGGGTCCTATAGTACTAAGATCCCACGATTTATTGTACTGTCCTCACTCTATATAGGCTATTCAAATAATGTCTTCCATAAATTTATTGCACTGGCAAAATTCAGAAAGTTTCTCGGTGTTAAAACAGACAATTTCCTGATCAGCACCCGCTATGCAGCCAAGTGATTCCTTCTGGAATGCATTTATACCTCTCAGCTTCAAAGTATGTATTCTGAAGAGGGTTCAAGTTGATGAACTTTTTAGACAACATTCTTTGAGTCTTCCCGTTCGTTATCAGCGAGGTGTAAGTCTGCTCCTTGATACATGATGCTAAGAATGACTTCATTTGCTTGACAAGCTTACTTAGCTTATGGAGATTACTTACTTAATTGGTCACTACAATGCAACAGTCAGGATTACAATGTAGGTTCTCACATCACGCATGTTGTGTGTGTTAATTTTGTCTATGAACAGAGAGTTCTTCCAATAAAGTTGATAACAAACGACAAATTTATGAGTTTCAGACTTCTTGCCAGAAGACTGCTGAAAGTAAGTTGCTGAAGATATATAATATACTAGTTCGTTTTGTTCAACATGTCTAAGATGGGGTTTAAACCACAGACTTGTGTTTAATAAGTCATTACACTACCTACTAGATTACAGCGACTGCGGCTTATGGCTATAGTCACACAATATTCTCGAGTTAAACTTATAGGACCTGATTGCTAGCAGCTAGCAATGTTATATGTCGTTCTCGGTATTCCTGTCAAATTGAATTGTCACATCTTAAACGACTGAAACTTCTGATTGGAATGGCGTCGCAAATTCCCAGTTTTCTGATATACACTCAGGGAACTGAACACACTCGCTCAAGTCCCAACTGTCGTCTTTGAACCATCCTCAATACCCTTTCTAAAAGACTATGTAACATCACAAATCACAAATTTGCCATTACAAACCTTCAGTCAGGATACGCCTAGCTTCTAACACCACTATATGTCGTGTGTGTTAATTTATACATGAGCGTCGAGACCTACAGTTTAAAGTCGTCCTCCGGAATGACAGATTTTTTTTAGAAACTTTACATGGCAATTTTAATTTAACTCTCACAGTTTTTTGCCAGAAATCTGCTGAAAAGGAAGTCGCCGGAAGAAATATTTTTTTTTCTTATTTCGTTTTTTTGATGTCTGACCGGGGATTCAAACCCTGGCCTTTCGTCTAGTAAGCCAACCACACACACCTACTAGACTGCGGCGACACACAATTGCTCCACATAAATGTTATTATTCATTCTCGTTGGAAAGCATTTTTCCGAAGACCATAAAGCTTACTTGGTTCTGTCCACCACACAACCTGTTCTCATCAGTGTCATAGCATTGCTAATTGAATTCGTATTTAGAATCTGTCGTACGTACCAGGCCTCCCAAGCAGTCCCTCTGATCCTTACCTATTTTTACCCGAGCTGGTTTGTTACACCATCATGATATATAGTCACTACCACTTTGCTTACATCCCAAGTTCAATCTACATGAGACTTTTCATGTTAATTTACTATCCAATGATGTTCCCAGAAATTTTAGCTCCAATCTACGTGGTATAATATCACCCAGAAGTCTAATATTTTTTCCCTTTAGTAATTGTTCTCCTTTTCATAAACTTGCCCTAGTTAATCTTAAGCCCACTAGCACGGACTATCGACTTGTAATCTCAAGACCGCTATCGTTAATCACAAGGAAATAGTCTAGCAGATAGTGACTTCAAAAATGAGATCAGACATCTCCAATAAAGAGAAATAAAAAATATTTTTTAGGTGACTTCCTCTCTGCAGATTTCTGACAAAAACTCTGAGAACAAAACAAAATTGCCATGAAAAAGTTTTAAAATCGAAACCTGCTCCATACGTCATTCAAATCAACAAGATCCAAACACCATCAAATTCAAAGGCAATTAAAAACGTCGTTTGGATAGAAAATTTAGCACAATTTTTATTAAAATTTAAAAAATTTTAAATAAATTTCGAAATTTTCGTTTGTGCAACTCCTACATGGCTTACTCAACCCTTTCACCACTCGACCACTCTTACCCTAAACGATTATTCTTTACCATTTTCCCACAATGACCGAAACCGTAGTAATCCCATTATGCTGTTCACCTTTTGTGCTGTGAAAATGGCTGTAAAACAAATGGTTAATCAATCTCCACCGAACGAAGTTCCCAACACCAACAAACGGAATAAATGGAGCATCAGCTATTTAATACACTCCACCAACCTTCGAGGGCACAGTGCTAGCAATCCTCAAAAACCGCTTTTTTCTGGTTTTGTAGAGTCGTTCCCTACCATCTACACACGTTTTACTCTCCCCCCACCACGCACCGTCTCTAACGTGAACTTCCTGATCTCCCTCGAACGTAACTGTTTCTTTTTGTTTTTGCTATTCCTTGTCAGCTCTCGTAACCCTTTTTCGTTGTTGTTTTCTTCTTTCTACTACAACTACCGTCGACCACTCAACGCGTTCACATCTCGTGCCGCTTTAAGACACCTGCAGTTATCCTACCGGTCATGTACCGCTTGATGTCATCGTCGCTACTCAGGGTTCCTTCCTCCTTTCACTTCCTTTTCTCGTTGTGTTTTTCCTCCGTCTCGTTTCGAAAACGTCCTATTCTTGGTCAGCACCCCATTCTTACCCGGGTGTATTCTGTGATTACGAGATGTGGTTACGCGCAGAGTGCGGTCCTCCTCCTCGCGTGCAATGTGTCGTGTTGTTTTGTATGTTTGTTTCATAATCTTTTATGATGCCTTTTACTCTGTTGGTTGAAATCACTTGTTAGTTTTTTGTCAAAATTTTGACTTAAAAAACAAAGAACAAAAAAGAAAACAAAAACAACCGCGAATAATTGTTGTGTGTTGTCTTGGCGTCGTTTTAACATAAGTCTTATTCTGCAACGCTCTCTCTTCTTGACACCGTTTTTTTTTGTCCACGTAGTTATGCTCCGCCTCGAGTTGATTGTTGTTAGCTCCAGGGTTGTTGTTCAATCTTCATGTTTTCTTTTCGGCAGCACATTTTTGCTACACGCTCTGAGCGGGCCATATCGAACCTGGACGGCTTGCTGTTTGCAGCCTGTTGTTATTGAACTGTCGTCATTAACAGGGATTCCGCTTTTTTTTTTCCCTCCTGACAGACGACCATGGGAATGTTCCTAATCAGGATGTTCCCCAAAGCATTGTAGCACAAAGAACGATAAGCATTGTCATAGAATGCACGGGGATGCCTTCCTTGAACCCACTGACCAATTTATTCGGAATTAATCATCAGGTTGTAGGAAGTATATTTGTGGATTTTATGGGCTGAACCGAAGAGCACGAAACTTTTCATGGTGTGATCCCAGGGGGTGGGGAGAGAGAGGCGGGGAGCGGGGCAGATGCTTCCGCTGCTATCGTGAACCTGGCAACATAGTCAGTCAGAGATTAATAGGCTCCTCAAATAACCACATTGCTAAGGACACAGTACGCACATCTCAGGGCAACCGAATATTTAAATCGCAACTCTGCGACAATTTGAAACAACTTGTTGCGCCTTGGCCTCGATTCAGCGAGCCAACTAACCGGGGGGCCCCCCCCCCCCCCTTGGCTGGGTAAAATGCCACTTAATGTTTCAACTCCCTCGGTCCTGGCAGGTTAATCAGCGTGCATGCCACTACCATCGTCATGATATTCGCTCCGCAACCAGCTTATTCCAATCCTAGCCTTACTCCTGATTATATCCAGACACTCGCTCTACCGCACTCGTCCATAGATACTAACGTGCGCCCTGGAACGACCCTGTACCTGGTTAAACTCAGCCTTCCAAAGCAGTTTTTTGTCTAACTGAAACGTGCTCTTACCAGCCACTCAGGCGTCATGCCATCGCACGAGTGTATGGGTGGTGATGCCTCCTTTAATCACACGAGCACTACACAGTTACGATAGTCCTTCAAACCACCCCATCCCCTTGGCTTGAAAACTTTACTGAGGATCAGCCTAGCCTTCGGAAGACCTCCTTGTGCTACACTTCTGTTAACCAAGTATCTACCCGTTCCGAACTGGTGCTTACTGTCGTTATTCCATATGCCTCTTCTCGATGTTATCAGTGGACAATACCGTCCAAATACTCGCCAGCTGTTACTTCTGCCAGACTAGAGATGGGTTTCCTCCGAGCAAGGACGCACCGCACTTCATACATACTACATGCTTCGTTGCTACATACGGTTTGCTAATTTATTTTACCCACAAGTCTACCAATTCTTGGGTGGCCAATTGTTCTCCTGCGCTATACGGGCCAATTTGGAATTCGCCTGCTGCAAGATTTCCAGGCGATTTCAGCCTCCTATCACAAGTTCTTAGTTCTCTTAGCAGAAGTGATTGGTAGAAATACCCGACCCATTGATCGTCATTCCGAGTTCGTTGATTCGATCAATTTTTCAATGCCCTCTCCTGTGACCGAAACTGTATAGAAATCATCCGCTTGTTTGCGCCGACCAGAAGAGGCCGGGCCGTCCAACTCAGGCCATGCCATCGTCTAGAATTGTGTCTGAAACTTAGATTGTTACCCGCTATCTTGCAAGCGATTGCTCTAATGAGCTTCATGCTGCTATGCTTGTTATCAGCTCTTTCACCAAAACACCCAGCAAGTCTGTCGATGGAACTGCTACGCACGTCTATAGACGTGATAATAGACATCTAAATACGTTCTTATTCACGTATTTAATCAGTTTATCAAGTCGCCATAGCTCTACGTAGGTGAGGTGTGAGGGTAGCGATGTCAAACCCCCAGGGTCACGACACAAGTCCGGCAACAAGATAAAATATTTTTTCGCGCAACTTCCTCTTAGACAGCATATCTGGCAAAGACTCTGGGAGTAATTAAAATTTCCGACTGAACAAGATTCGTCAACACAAAACTCTGCCCGTCATCGACGTAACTTCTGAACCTGCAGGGCGTGCCGCTACTCACCGCTATAACTGCGAGTAATAGAACTACACATAAGAGTGGTGTCAGGAAGCGTAGGCCTCGTAACTGTCTGTCCTGAGGTTGCTACATGACCAATTATCTACTGCTACCCGCTGTCACTGGTATGCTCTCGCCCGCGTATCCGTAGCTCCCACAACCTGATGTGTGCCTGCGCTAACACCGCATTTGAGACCCTCTCAGCTGCCTTGTACAAGCCAAGTTATTTCAGTCAAAGTCAGACACTCAGGAATCACGTCGCCGGAGCCCTTCAGCGTATCTATTAACTCCGAACGAATTCCCACCCTCTTGAACATTCGCGTGTATTCCCCAGCCACCGATCCTGGGTCCCATTAGTGAATACCCCTTTTGCGGTAATAGATCTATACGGGCTTTTTGTTGTGTGTATCCACGCAACTGAGTGACCACCTGCGGAATATGGAGCCTACGGGTAGCACTAGCGGGGCGACGATCTCCAAAGGCCCACAGCTGACATACTCGCGGTCAAGATCAAGAAAAATTGTCGCCCACACTACCGCTGCTCTTGTCCTTTCTCTCCTATAAGAGATCAAGTCTTTTCCAGCGTCATGTCCCAACACAACTCTAACTCCGAACCTCGGAGAAAGCGACTCCACCATCGGTTGAGTGCGTGCCTGGTTCGGTACCCCAACAACGAACAATCGTGCGCCAGCCGCTTCGCTTCTCAAACCGCGCCGACCGGACCCTGACCCCCCACGATCTGATCTAGCTGCACTAAGTCTACGAGGATGCCAACCCTCCACCCTGCCCTACGCGCCCTGTCAGTAAGAACCAAGCCCGCTTCACCCCACCTCGACTGAAACCCACGGGGCGGGCAAGCATCAAAATGCAGGAAGAATGGCGCAACCTTCCTCAGAGCTCGCCAACCCGATACCCACATACCCTATCGAAAAAACTGGGGAAACTCCGCATTTGCAACACCCACTCCGGTTACGCCGTCCCCGCCCCTCCTCGTCAAGCCC
>QOCX01002541.1:0-21637 GCA_005959815.1 Sarcophaga bullata | reverse complement strand
TCCAGTTTCTAACCTCAAACCTTGTATAAATAAGTTTTGGCCATTAAGGCAGCTATTACTTGTACCATGTGGTTTACACAGTATAAAACATTACTGTAAGTATGTAGGGTACAATGAACGTAATGTTGAATTTTATTTAAATATTCGATCGTTTTAAAATGTTAACTTTGAGCATAAATGATGAATTGAAAATCAAATTTGTGTGCAATTTGGTACACAAACATATTTGTCAGTTTATAGATATCGATTTCGATAGTTTTTCTTAAGTTTTCTTAAAACGGGTAACAAGACAACACACTTATTCTTGAGTTAACAGTACTTGAAGTTAACTAGAGTTTCATAGTAATGCTTAAAAAGAATATTTTGTTATTGCTTTTTCTCTTTCTCATTTACAGCCTATAAAGTATGACATAAAGTTAATACGGACCATTGACCCATTTCTGTCTCTTTTAGCGTAAACAATTGTTTACTTAACTTCAAGGAAAATTATTACTTATAGTTATGTTGTTTGGTGGAGTGCCTTGGATAGGACTTTCCAGCGGAAAATCTTGGATTAGGTTTAGCGGATTACCTCCTTGAATATCACCGGAGTGAGGAAGAGTTATCCTCAGGCTGCTCTTGATACTATGTTCTGCCTGACTCCGCTTGATCTGTATGTCAAATATTGTGCAGCGTGTTGTGATTGAATTGAGTTGCTGGAATAGAACACTCTAGAATTCTGAACGTTGTCTTTCCAGAGAAGAGGAACGGAAAAAACTTTCGACTATATTGTATTCCTAAATGGTTTGAGGATACTCATACCGGATAGGTCATTATGAAATAATGGAGTAATCTAGGGGCAGAGAGATATGTATGCCCATCTTCACAGATGGGTTGAAGTTATAATGGTGAAAATATTCGACTTTAAACGAAAGTAATGCAGGTCCAAATATCAAAAAAGCAAAAAATTTTTCTTCAGAGTTTAGGAATTTATAAAAATTAAAAGAAAGCTTCTTAATTTCTGCAACCAATTGCCACTCAAGTGAAACAAAGGAAGTAATAAAAAAGATGGTGGAGAAGAATCTAAGAAACAGAATAAATGTGTAAATATTTTGCTTTTTTATTTTCAATAATTTAAGATTCTAAGGATTCTTGGTTCTTGCAAAACCAAAAATTCCGGTTTAAGCTTCTTACATCATATCCGATGACAACAATTACATTTAACTTAAAATAATTTTCATCTGCTTGATTATATTAAATAGTTTCATAAATTTTACGTCATTGCTCAATGTAATTCAAACAGTTAATAATAAAATTTTATTAGTTTTCTTATAATAACAAAATTTTCAATTTAACGGTCAATTTATTATAAAATCATAATCAATATTAGTTTAATAAAATAGTACTAAAAATTACAACGCTTAATTAGCAAGCTACCAACACTATTTATTCCTTTCTTACCCTCTCTTTAAATTTGAAACACATGTTGTTGTTTATTTACATTCTCAAGAAAAAAACAAAACAGCTGATCGATTTGCTGCCACTGTTTTTGCAAAAAAAAAACGAAACAGGAACTGACATCAATTACAGCAACAAAATCAAAAGAAATGAAAATAGTCACACACAAAAATTCACGGTCGCAAACGAAAGTTTTGCCTCGCTCTTGAAAGAAATAAATCAGCCAAAAAGAAAACGGCAGACTACCCGCGTTATTTATGTAATATTATTATGTTGAAGGAAATCAGTTGACAAAAATTATTTGCAAATTTAATGAAATAAATAAAAGAAAAATTTGTTAATAATTTCTAAAACGAAAAAAAATATTACATAAGTAGTGAAGCAGCAGGTAAGATAAATTGATGACGTAGGCCGCCAATATGTTGGCCTCCAAAGTAGCGATTCGTTTAGTAGGCTCTGCCTTGGAACAACAACAACAAAACTTTCTACTGCTGGCAGTAAATGGTCAACAATGGACATCCAGACGTTTTCTTACACCGTTGATAGTGTATGAAAAGAAAATCGACGAAAAGCAATTAATGCCGGATAAAGCCCAAAAAGCCACCAGCCAGCAATTGGAGGACTTATATAATACCCTTAAGGATTATACACCAAAGCCGGTAAAGGCTAAAGCCCGAGGAGCCGGAGGCATTTTTGCCAATTTCCTTAAGAAAGACAAATCGAGCAGTAGCAGCATTCAATTGCTGAACACAACATCACCGAAAGGCCTGTATATCTATGGTAGTGTGGGTGGCGGAAAGACCACTTTAATGGATCTGTTCTATGATTGTTGTACTCACGTAAGTCACTACTATTAATGACTCCAAATGAATAATAAGTGACTCTTATGTATTTTCAGATTGACAAAAAACAACGTGTCCATTTCAATTCGTTTATGTCTCAAGTTCATAGCAAAATACATCAAGTTAAACAGGAACGTGGTCCCCGAGATCGTGCCTTTAACACAGAAAAGCCTGAGCCATTTGATCCTACACTACCGGTAGCTGAAATGATTGCTGCCGAATCTTGGTTGATTTGTTTCGATGAATTTCAAGTTACTGATATTGCAGACGCAATGATCTTGAAGAGCTTGTTCACCCATCTCTTCAATGAGGGAATTGTTTGTGTGGCAACCAGTAATCGTCATCCCACTGATTTATACAAGAATGGTTTGCAACGTAGTAATTTTCTGCCCTTCATCGATGTATTACTGAATCGTTGTAATCTTTCACCTATGGATAGTGGTGTCGATTATCGACGTTATCTGCCCAAGTCGGGGAGATTCAATTACTTTGTGTGAGTGTAAATTATATTCATTTTTTTTCCTATACACTTATCGACTAAGCAAACTGAATTCTGTTGAACTTCGAATCGATAATATTATATTGTATTAATTAGTTTTATGTGCATTAATTTTTACAAAGAACTTCAACAAGCAGGCGTGCTAAAGCACAAATGGAACGCATGTTTAAAATTTTATGTTCCCAAGAGAACGATATCATTAGACCTCGCACAATAACACATTTTGGACGTGATTTAACCTTTAAACGCACCTGCGGTCAGGTTCTAGATAGTAATTCGAAGAATTATCGAATCGTGTAAGTGTTACTTATTTTAATTTAAGTTTTATTATACTTTTATAATGAAAACTTTCTATTTATAGCCTTTGGGAGGCAGTGATTATATACAAAATAGGACAATCTTTCCACACGGTTTTAATACATGATGTGCTCCCAGTTAACATTGCAATAAACATCTCAAATGAGACGTTTTATTAACACTTATCGATACGCTTTACGATAATCGTGTGCGTGTTGTTATATCTGCTGAAGTTCTTTAAGATCAATTGTTTAATTTTAGCGATAAGCCCACAGATTTTGGCGATGATCAACGTATGCTAATGGATGATTTAAAATTGAACTACCGTACGTAAAATAACTTTTTCAAAATATTATTTTAATTAATAATGTGTAAACAATTAAAGAACGATACCCTCGGCAAGTGTGTTCACAGTGAGGAAGAAATGTTTTCCTTCGAATCGTACAAATTTCCCGTTTATACGAAATGCAAAAGAAGGAATACCGGGAACAATGGGCCAAACATCGCTAAATACAAACATTCATTTAAAACTGATTTTAGATTCCAACTGGTCACAAATTAAGTTAGTACTTAATATTTGTAAATTTTAAGCATAAAATATTTTGAAAACTCTTTTAGTTTAAAGTACAATACAATATCCAATATCACTTACCACCTGAACCACTAGTATTTGCAAATTTTCTACTTTTTACTGATATTTTTCCATTGAAAATTTCTAAAATATTAAAAAAAAAATAGTGTATTAGCGATTAGAACTTGAGTGCATCTAATGTGTTCTAAAGCTTTAATTTGAAATTTTAAATTATTTTGTAAAAAGTATTTTGGTCTTACCAAAAAAAATGTGCAAATAAATTCAAAAATTGTTTACGAAAAAAGTTTCCTTAGGAAGCATCAACAAAAAAAGGTGTTCAAATTATATAAAAAAGCTACACAAAACTAGAGACATTTTTCAATTCCTCATGTTTCAGGGGAATAATGTTTAAATCGTTTGTAATGTAATATGTAACAGATGTTCAAAGACTAAAATATTTAGTCATCATAGGATCGCTGTATTCTACCCCATTGTTAAGATAGAAATTAAAATTTTTTGCGAAACCGTTGGGAGTGGAATAAATGTATTGAAAACTAATTTAAGAAATGGTATGGGATCTAACTGTTGCTCTGACCACCAGATGGTAGTCGGTTGTTTAAAAAGGACGAATATAGAATATCATCTAGACATCGTGACTTAGGTAGCAATGAGATTTTAAATATGCTGGCAGGACAGGACGCGGAAAAATAAGTGAACATGATGGGGCTGCCTATTGGGTCTGCCTTCGGCCTGTTCGATGAAGGTATCAGGTGGAGAAGCTGGATTACAGGTCCGACCTTTCTGGAACAGTATAAACGTGATGCGGGAATCGATTAAATCTTCAGTAGGTGTTTAGACGGTATATTGTGTTCTGAGGGCGAGGATCAATTTGCGAAACTGTGTCTCTGTTCTGGCCTGCAGGGCTCAGGCATTAGTTGCCATACTCTTTCTCCTTCATCTCTATCTACTCTCTATCATTTACATCTGTCACTTATTTCTCCTTACTTTTCAAACGTCTTCCGTTTATTTTCCTGTTTGTCTCCTTAGGATTATCCTGCGATGCTGAAGGTAGCCACAATAGAACTCTTGGGGTTTACTGTGTAGATGCGTTTCACGTATCTTTGCAACCTAACCTTGTACACAAACTGACCAAGGAACAAATGTTTCCTGATGTCATTATGTTACCATATGGTGAAATTCATGTGCTTTCAATAGTATCGGTCACAAGAACAGCTAGTTGACAACAGATTAAGGCAAGAAATACTGGTTGAGTCTATAGTAGTATGAAGGCTATGGCAATAAGACTTCCCAAGACGACGTACCCATCAAATCCTAATGTTTCGCACAATTATGCAAAAAACAAAACTTTTATAAATTCCTCACTATTAATAGAAATAACAAATCAATTTTAAGTCAATAAATTGAAGCCAGGTAAAATAACATGAAAATAAAAATTTGTTTATCAGCCAATTCTTTAAGTCTCTGGAAAATACTTTTAACAGCTGACAACTGCCATTCTTATCATAACATTGAATGTCATATACAATTGTCTCCTTCTGTTTTATGGAAAATATAAAAACATTGTATGCTTACAATGCGATCGAGATAAAGTTAAGTCCCCATTGGAAAATAATTTAAAATTTTAAAATATAGCATATTATATCAATTATCAAAAATTATTACTTAATAAAAACTGAAATATTTTATTGGAAATGATAAAAATTTATTTCAGTTTGTCGAATGCTTGTAATGGAAGAGAATTTCACTCTTCTCTACTGACATGTCTTCAATGCCTGCTGCAGTAATTTTCCTATTGGATATTCATTCTTAATTCTTTCATTGATAAAGAAACTTAATAAATATTTTTATTAATTTATTAACCAGTTTAAATTCGATTATTGTGCTCATCCAAAGAGCACGTAAGGAAAATACTGTTTAGAATAATTTAAAAAAAAAAACTATGAAAGTTAATAACATTTTGCCATTTGGTAAATATAATCAAAATTAATAGAAACAAAAACAAAAAATAAATAAAACTTATAATTTAATAAATATTAATTGCAGACAGTAGTCTTTTGAATATTACCATTTCACTGAGGCAGCTGGAAGAAATCTCAAAAGAGATCTCAACTCGATGCGAAGTTAGTGGTGTAAACGAAGTTGTCTGGGCCTTAAAGGCCCTCACGCTCACTGATTTGACTACTTTGGCCGGTGATGATACTCAAGCTAATGTAGCACGTTTGTGTCATAGAGCCGCTTATCCTTTTTCCACCTGCATTTAATTGAAGGATTCCATAAGAACCTGCTTTACAGAAACAAGTACATACAGCAGCTGTTTGTGTTTATCCAGCACGTGTAGCTGATGCTCGAAAAACATTTTGAACAACTGAAATGTGTAGATACCGTACCTATAGCTGCAGTAGCCACTGGTTTTCCTACGGGCCAATATGGGTTGCAGACACGTTTAAATGAAATAACATTTGCTATTGAATCAGGTGCTAGAGAAATCGACATTGTTATAAATCGCCAATTGGCTTTAACTGAGCAATGGCAAGCCCTATACGACGAAGTTTGCGAAATGAGAAAAGCATGTGGCACTAAGGCTCATTTGAAAACTATACTGGCCATAGGAGAATTGGGTTCAATGGAAAATGTAAGTGTATAGGACAAAGAAAATAATTGCGTATCTTCATTCTTATAATATTCTAGGTATATAAAGCATCCATGGTGTGTATGTTAGCGGGTGCTGACTTATTAAGACCTCTACAGGCAAAGAATCTGTAAATGCTACCTTACCTGTAGGCTTAGTAATGATTTGGGCAATACAAGAATTTCTACGTAAGACCGGACAAATTGTAGGCTTAAAACCAGCTGGAGGTGTTCGTACCGTTCGAGAAGCTATAACCTGGATGACATTGCTTAAAGAGACTTTGGGTATGGAATGGCTACAGCCGGCCCTATTTCGTTTCGGAGCATCAGGTCTACTCGACGATATCGAAAAAGTTGTTCGTAAAAGTTTAGGTGCTCAGGAACTTCGCACGAGTCAAGCCGCAGCATATTAAAAAATAAAGATTTTCATCAACAATACCGCTTTCATATTCAATCTTTCTCTACAGCCAGCTACTCCCACCACTGCTCATTCGTTTGTAAATGGATTTACTTTATATTAACTCAATAAAATGTCTCAACATATTATTAATGCCCAACGTATAATATTAAGTATTTAAATATAAAAACCAACTGCTACTATGGGGAGTAATATTATATGAATGTATGAAGATGCCAATAAGGAAGAAGATGCCAGAAGCCAATAAGGTAAAATATGCATCGCTGCGTTTCTTAACTTCTTGTCATTTCCCTTATAGCTCTCTTATGGAGACATCCGCCTTATTGCTATCTATTAAAATTAAAAACTAATCTNTCATTTTAAAGGTATTTCCCTTATAGCTCTCTTATGGAGACATCCGCCTTATTGCTATCTATTAAAATTAAAAACTAATCTCTACACTTATTTGCCATATAAAGATTGAGGTAGCAAATAGCTGACGCCAGGTCAGGACTGTAGGGTAGATGCATAAGAATTATTATCGTTCTCTGTAACCTATCGTTATACAAAAGTATTTTCTTCAATCGATCCTAAACGTTTTATTGTAGCAACTCATGGTAGATGATTCATTTTCAATTCCATCAAACACACACCAGCGCCTTTCTGGTCAACAATCAC
Source organism: Sarcophaga bullata (assembly GCA_005959815.1). Lineage (NCBI taxonomy): Eukaryota > Metazoa > Arthropoda > Insecta > Diptera > Sarcophagidae > Sarcophaga > Sarcophaga bullata. The sequence goes on along the minus strand of QOCX01002541.1, from coordinate 14,267 downwards.
GGCTAAATTGCGATTATAAGCCATATTCGTCTTTACCTTCAATATTACAAATTAAGTGAGTGCATTGTATGACGAATGTATCCCATTTTCTTTCTCTAACAGCACAACCGAACGAAGCGCTTTACGTACTTCACTTTTGTTGCCAATTTGATGTTTTCTGTGTCTAACACTTCCATGTAAAGGGAGTGTGTTCTTGTTCATCCTTTCGATATTAAATGGAAAATATTTGAAATAAAATTCTAAAAATTATATTGTAATTTAAGGCTACTGACTTAGAAGAAGTCGCAGTAGTGCCTTAGCTTATTAGACGAGACATCCCAAACAAAACTCAGACCTCATGTTCAAAATAGTTTTTCTTTATAATGATATGATGAAAGGTACAATGATAGTATGGAAATCTGTTCAATATTTATGGAACTTTATTAAAATTCATAAAGACAATAATGAAATTGTAGGTTTTTATTATTTGGACTTTAAATTGTACATTTGAATTATTAATTAAACATAATCTATGTTGACTTAAAGGACTTTCAGTTACAAAAGCTAACCGTTTCTACTATATTACTATTTAATATCTCCTTAAATTTGTAAATCGTGTTATTAAAGGTATTTGTAAGGCAGCAGCAGCTATTAAATCTTCTTCACCTTGACTGCTGTAGTCCTCATTTTGATTATCGATCTCGGTTGTGCTTTATTATCAGTTTATTCGTTCTTCTGGTACTTTCATTCAACAGCGAAAAAGGAATCGTCGAAATTAATGCGATTGCGTTCATCATTTAACAGGTAGACATCTTTTGGTATATTCACCGATTTTTATTGCTGGGCGAACTTAATTCCTTCTCATACGTGTTCAACCACTTAATATTAATATGTTTAGCCGAAGGGCTAAACTTTTTAGGAGCTGCTTTTTTGGGCTTCACATCATAAAAGTTTTCTGACTTTTGACCTTCTTTGGGTACAGGTGGTGGTGTAAACTTTTCCATATTTTTACTTTTTTCATCCAATTTAGTGCGCTGTGCATTAGCATCATCATAATCATACAGGGGTAAATAAAAGTTATAGGGCTGATTAGCTGGAGGTTGCATAAATTGTATAGGTACAGCTACTTGTGGGACGTCAACGATTGCAGTATCCGAACGTTGTAAATTTGAAGGCTTAAAAATTTCACTAGCTCTTCTTAAAAGAGCCTCTAAACGCTCAATGGTTATTACTTCTGGTTGTATTAGAGACCCGTCATTATTTGTTTTGTGATCAAGATGAGCTTTAAGTCCGGGAGGTAGGCCATTAATTAACGCCACAAATAAAAATATTAAAATCTATATAAAATATTAAGAGACACACACACAATACTTTTTATTCTTAATTTCAATTAACTTTGAATTTTCATCACTTATTTACTCACTGTTTGAAATACTTTTTGAAACATTTTTTTATTTCTTGTATTAAATCTTTCAGACGTTTAACAGTTCAACTTTCTTTTCAATGCACTTTAATCTGCTCTAATGTAATCCACTTGTACGACTTGCAAAAACTAAAGTAGATCTGGATGCAATTGCCAGCTACATTTATACTAAAAATATTGTGCTGTGGCATAATATATATAACGGAAGCTCGGAAGTCTCTACAAGCAACCAGTAACATCTCATACGAAGTTAAATTTCACAAAACAAAAACGATTTTATGGGGAAAAAAGAGTCAACATTTTAAAACTTGTTCCACACAAATCACAACCCGTTTTTCTTAAGAGATTTTTCCATTTTTCAAAATGAAAGAAAAAGAAAATTTTTGAAAAAGAAAAACAAAGATAACTGCAAAGAAAATCTGAAACAGACAATGTTAGGTGAAAAGAAAAAAACTCCACTTAAATGTGCATATAGCGTGTAAGCCGTTTTATCAATATTAATCATGTTAATGTAACAGCAGCATAAATGCTGCTGCAATTTTGCTATACTTTCAGCTCATGCAATCATTATGATGATGAAAAGTATGTATGAAAAGAAAACTCATAATATCAGCATAATATTGCATATAACAACGATGAGATTTGTGTTAAGACGTAGGCGCATGTGTAACCCGTTTTATGTTACATTTTCTCTTCATCATATTAATATGTATTTATAATCGTATGTGTGTAATGAGTTCAATTTTTATGTCATACTATTGCAAAACTAATTGTGTGTAAAATGGTTTTTAACAAACGAATAACAAACAACAAACAACAAACAAAATTGTCGCTTAGCTAAGTAAATGAAAATGAAAAGTAATTATTTCTTTATGTCTTAACTACTATTTGTTGCTGTCGGAGTTTATTGACATTTGCAATATTATGAGATTGCATGCTGAGGATATGAACCTGTTTCTTTCCTACTATTGTCGCTTGGCCAAAGACAAGTTCAAAGTTATTTGGGAATTTTCGATTAATACATACATTGTACTACTCAAAGTTGTTTTACAACCGAAAACACGGAAACAAATACAATTCAGAAGTGCGGAGTATTTGTAAACCAAATTTTATTGAGAACAAAATATAATTGCTTGAAAAATAGGTTCCTTTTTAAAATAAAAACAACAGCAATCATATTTTCATGTTTTTATAAGGTCGATTCATCCACTTTCCACATACAAATAAATTTCATACAAAAAACATTTTAACAAACATTTATAAAGCATTTAACTAACTAACCCCTTACCAGTTCAGGCATACCATCAATTATAATTTGTAAGGCTTTCAAGTCTTTTGTTACGGTATCCGTAAGGACTTCCATTGCTCTCTGTTGCATACTTAAAAATGTTTTCAGTTCTTCTTCACAATCTTTATCAAGAGTATATTCACTACCAGATGTTAAAGCATACTGATTACGTTGCATGCGCATTTGAGACAATAATTCACTTAAACGGCCCTAGACGTAGAGGAAATTGAAAATTCATTAGCCTACCATTTATTAGTTGTTTTACATTCACAATATTACTTTAAATTGAGTGGGAGCTGAAACCAATGCTTGCATATTTTCCAATTTCGTACGCAAAGCTTCTTCCTCGGGCGTTAAAGCCAAACCAACTTTTCGTGTGCATTCCTGCTTTACTATTATCTAGGAAAGAAAGAGTACAAAGAGCAATGTTATATTAAAACGAATAATTGTTTACATAACCTTAAAATTTTTTACCTTCAAAATTTTGTGACTTAATTCAGCTAAGTTTCTTTTGTATTCCATTATTTTTGCTGTTGCAGCTGTATGTCGCTGTCTTAATTCCGACAAATCATTTTCTACCTTGCGCAAGTAGAGTGCATGCATTTCCGTTTCATTCTCTTGACATTTAATGCGATATTTTAATTCATTGAAACCTATCATAGGTACTGGTATGAATTTTGTTTCATCTGGATTATCAAGTTTTGCTTGACACCACATGCGAGGATCTATGCCTTTGGGTGGATTTTTTAAATACTCTTTTAGTTGATCTTCATCAGGCAATACTAAGGCTAATGACTCTACTATTCCAAGGTTATTTAGTTGTCCCTTTACATTTGGCTGATTTAAATAGTTTGCCAAATCTGTAGCCAATATACGTTTTGTCTCATTGGGAGATATTTGCGATCTCTCCTCTAAATATATAACCAGTTGAGATTTCTTTTCATCAATCTGCTTACTCGTGTCTATATTTACAATCAAATTTGGTTTGTTACCAAATGCTGCATTTAATGTATTAATGATTTGCTGCTGTTGATTTTTAACTTCTCCCAAAGATTTGTTGAAATTCAAGGCTACTAAACCCATTTTATTATCCTTACCCGGCAAACGACTATAACCCATCGCTTTAAAGCGACACAAATAATTTTCTGGTGTTATTTCGACAGGTGCGGCAGATTGTGAATAGAACGATTTCCCAGTACCCCACATGGCTTGGAAATAATTCCATTTTGCAATAATAGTATCGCGTTCATCTCCATAAATGCTAACATTAAAAATGGATTGGGCAAATGCATCATCAGCAGATATGGGAGGTGCTTGTTGTTGCGGCTGACCCATCATAAAGCCCGTATTACCTCCAAAACCACCAAAGCCCGGTGTTACTGAAGTATTTGTAGCAGGTTTACCGAAACCTATTAATCGAAGAAAAATTACATTTAATTACTTTTCAACTTAATACATAAATTAAAGATTTCGAATATCATTTAAAATTTCTGTTTCATCCCACATGTGCCTATTACAATCAAATTAATTTTTTCTGTTTTCGTCAAAGCAATTTATAATGCCTTACCAGAGCCAAATCCGCCAAAACCACTTCCTGCAGTGTTTTGAGTTCCAAAGCCACCAAATGCTGGCGCTGTAGATGTAGTAGATGTTGCACCAAAACCGCCAAATCCTCCAGCAGCAGTGCTGGTGGCTGTCGTACCAAAACCACCAAATGCAGGCGCTGCTGAAGTAGCTGTTGTAGCACCAAAATCCTCCAAAACCAGTTGTAGTACCTGTGCCAGTACCAAACATACTGGGTGCCTGTTGATAGTTGAGTGAAGTTTGAGTGGCACCACCACCGAACGAACCAAAACCACCAAGCGTTGGTGCGGTGGTGGTACTAGTATTTGTTCCAAAACCACCAAAACCTCCTAGAGTTGGCGCTGATGTTGCGGCTGTAGAGCCAGCCCCAAATCCGCCAGTACCAAATGCTGGCGTTGTACCAAATCCAGTTGTCTGGGCTGTCGATGTAGCAGGTGCGCCGAACTACCGCAGCGCCTGTACCAAATGATGAAAATAATCCAGTTGCTAAAATGTTTTGATAAATATTTACGACAAGCTTTTAGCGATTTCATAATGTGAAGAAAAAAAGCAACTGAAAATCATAACACTCACGTTTTGCCGGTGTGCTGGTGGCTCCCAGCGAGTTATTAGCTCCAAAGAATGACATCCTCAATGAAAATTTACTTACACTTTAACAATTTTAACTTTAATTCAATATATTTTTTATGTTTTAAATGAAATTCTTAATTTTATAAATTTAATTTCATTGTTTATAAAACAATTCTTGAAACAAAATAAAAATTGGCGCAGAATGTCTTGTTTTCAACAAGAAGAAGAATAGGAGAATTACTTTTGCACTCTCTTTAGAAATCAAAACAATTTCATATTGGCTAGAGAAAAGAGTTACCACATTGGCTAAATTTTACACTAGTATAATCGATATATTTCGATTAGACATTATTCGAAAGCTAATAACGACACAATTGAATAAAAATACTCCTATATTTTGGAGCAAATTAAACGTATTTCATCACAATTTATGAGGAATGAAAATACAGCACGAATAAACAAATTCGTCCCGACTACGCACAGAATTACCAACAGCGTGTTCACACAGATAACGCAATTCGTATTTTGCTTTTCCATTCATGTCTTGGAGTCCAAAGTTGATGAAGAACAGCATTTACCATATAAAAACTTTGAAAGCAGATGATGTCGTTTCATATTGTTTGATTGTGAATCTACTAGTAAAACAGAATACATCTACTATTTTTATTTTTATTGTAAGTTATCGCTAGATTTACTGATTTAGCGACTGATACAAATCTACTTCAATTGTTGCTTTTTTCTGAGTGTATCTCGACATTTCCAATCTCACATGTTGCTGTTGTTATTGTCATTTTTTAAATAGAAACCAATCGAAATCATACGAAACTATAGAATTTTTAACAAATAACAATAAATTTTTAAACCAAATTATAATGACGAAAACTAGAAATATTTTTACAGGTATTGTAAAATACCTACATTGGTCGTGTGGTTTCGATTTTAATTGAAAAGAATTTCACTTGAAACAGAAGCCGACGATGTGCCTTTACCCAGCAGTGACGAGGAGGAATCCAGTGAAGAGTCCGCCATTGACGATGATGATACATGCACGCCATTTGAACTTGAACAAAGTTTCCAACAGAAATACATGATACATGACGAAACGGCTGTAATCTCAAAAAAAACTTATATCAGTTTGGCAAAGGATGAGTATGTTTTAATACAACAATTACGAATGTATAAGGGTAACACTTCTTTTTAGTTCTTTCACTCGTTTAGCTGCGGGCTTATCTGACGGATCAGTACATATCTTCGATATTAGTTCCGAACGAGGCCTAAGCTATTCAACTCCAGACTGTCTAACGCCTCCACCGAGTTCTAAAGATCCTGCCAAACGTACCAGCATTTTGGAGTTCGTTTTGTTGACGAATCGCCAAACTTGTTATTGGTTGGAACAACAAATGGTTTAGTACGTCTGTTTGATTTGCGCACACAACATGAGGCAGCACGTTTTGAGCACACACCTGAAACGGAGGCAGAAGCTGCTTATGCTCCCAAAAATATTGTGTGCTTTGATCGTAATTCAAATAGTCGTGTATTGAGTGTGGGTACTGAACAACACAATGGTAATGTCTTCCTCTTATTCTATGATATAAGGGAACGCAAACAAATGGGCGGTTATTTTGATTGTCATCAAGATGATGTCACCACCTTGCGTTTTCATCCTCAAAATCCAGATATTTTGTGTTCTGGTTCTACGGATGGTTTGATAAATATTTTCGATATACAAAAGGTCACAGAAGATGATGCTTTACAGACGACCCTGAACACGATCAGTAGTGTCCATAAAGTAAATTGGTAAGCATGAACTAATAATTTGAATAAGTGCGCCAATAGTTTATATTTTAATTCTTCCGATATAGGCATAAAAATGTTTACGACAAGGATATCATTTCGTGTATAACACACACTAACGACTTTAAATTGTATGAATGTGAGGATGGCGATTTAGTGGGCGAATTTGAAAGATGTAAAATAACAGAGGCCATAAAACGCAAAACACCGGCAAATTGCAATCTAATCGATTGCCACAATTTGAGTGATAATGGTATATTCTTATTGACAGGCTCGAATTTAAACAAAGGGTAAGTAACAAAACGGCAAAATATGTAAGAGGCTCTTAAAGTGTATTTTGTTTTAAAGTCATTTTGTTAATTTTGTTTTTTCAGAGAGATTATGCGTTCGTTAATGGTGCAAAATAAACAACTGTTACCACTTGTCGATTTTCAAGGCAATAAACAAATAGTACGTGAAAGTGTTCACGAAAAGAATTCAAATATTCTAATAACCGCTGGAGAAAGTGGCATTATTACGCTCTGGACACCGCAAACAACAGTTTCAACTGGTACCAGCAATTTAAAGGTTAAAAAGAAAAAGTCCACAAAATCAACGCCATATTAATTACTTAATTAATTATGGGCTCTATTTAAGATTTTTGTTAAATGTTTTTGAAAGCAAAAAGTTGTAAAGCTTTAAGCTGCACTTTTTTGTATTGTTATTTGCAAATAAATCTGGAACACTTTTGCCTAATACCATATTCAATAGCCATTTTTAAAAAGTGTAATGAAAAAGGTTCAACAGACTCACACATTTGAAATGATCCAATAAAAGGCGCCAAAGCAAAGTTATTTATCAAAATGATTCAATGTTCGTGTTAAAACAGAGGGAGTGTAGTTTAATTGAAGTTGGAAAACTATTGTAAAAAAGCACATTTTAAATTTTGCGACAGATACGAATCTGTGTAAAAATATTCTTTCAACACTCCAAAACATGTTACAATCAGCAAATAACTGGTGTGAAGAGAATCGACATGTAAAGGAGGTGAGTAATAATTTGTTGGATGATTCGGTATCAAAAACTCGAAAATTAGAACTTCAGAATAATGATAGCTTTCACTACATAACATATTGTAGGGACCAAACGATGTAAGGAATTGTTTTATGACGTAAAGATTATAAAATTTTACAACCACTAATATTTGTTATTCACCATTTTGTGAAATAATACACACCACGGTCTCTTGCGTAAAGTAAATGCCGTTGTTACTTTACATAGGTAATGAAGGTGAAGCGCATTAGCGTCTAATAAGTTTTCCAGCAATAAACTTCCTAATCGATATGTGTTCACAATCGCACGCAGCTCATCAATACCTTCCCTCATTGAGGTTCTTCCATCAATTCTTTTTATTCGTGGAATCCTTCTGGCCACCATGCAAGTAGTAAAAGGTGCCTTTGATCGGTTTCTTCTAATGTTAAATTATCATGCGTATAAATTTGTTCAAGAAAGATGGTTACTTTCCACGAAACCTGTTTCGCATACTTCTTCATGCCAATGAAAAAGATGGAAATCCTACTTCCTAATATAAACAACAAATTGCATTTTGATGTAAGCCATTTCCAAAATTTACAGGATGTCATATCCCAAGATGATCTGCAGTAGTATGGCAAGTAAAAATGGTTTATATTGGGACATTTAAGTTGCGTTGGCAGTTGCCGAACAACATGTTAGACAACATTTGAAACTTCCGCCGTAAAAAAAATTGTTCCGGCAACTACAAAGATTTAGTTGGCTATTACCAACTTAATTTCGTTTGCTCTTCATGGTTGAGCCATTAATCTCAAAGCAGAAAATCGACAATTTAAATTAAAACTATTTTTTCTTTCTTTTTATAAAACTAGTATTACAACTATTGTAAATTTGAAATCTATCATGACTTTGAGTTAAAACATTGCCATTGATTTGCATAAGACTCCTAATTTCTCCTTTATTACACCCATTAAATAAAAGTAGTTTGGCTTTGTCTACATCAATTTGTTTAGATTTTATAACAATTGTAAGTCTATGTATGTATGTAATTCGTTTCATATAAATACTTTATCTTTATCAGTACGGTGTTGCTCTTTTTGATTTTTTCGATTTCATTTTTGGATTACTTGAAGGCGAAGCTTTATTAGTTGATGCTGTTTGCCACGAAAGCGGTGTCCAAAGGGTTACAATACCAGCTTCACCGGCCGTTATTAAAACATTTGTTTTGGCATCTAAAATACTTTCGCGCACAATTTGACCATTTTTTTCAAAATTAGCATACGGCACAAGCTGTCTTTTCTTGAAAATACAAGAACGCAAAATTTCCCTGAAATGTAAAGATAATAAATATTATCATTACCATTGATGTAGTGGCACTTTTATATAATATTTCTAACCCTTCATTTAAATTTGAACCCGTTAACAACATCATATCATTGGAGGACGTATTGTGGCAGTCAATTAAAACACAATTCGCTTCATTTTTACGCTTAATAATATTGGATACTTTTAACCGATCAAATTCTGCTATTAATTCACCATCAAATTCATATGTTTTAAAATCGTTTGTATGTGTGATGCAGGATATTATATCTTGACCATTGGGATACGAGTGCCTGAAAAGAAAAATCAGCAATTATTGAAACAATCGAAATTTAAAATAGAACTATTGTTAAGGAAGTTCAATATTTAATATTTAAAAATTGAAACGCTATACATACCAGTTAAGTTTATTAACACTACTTTCCGAATTGATTGTTGTCAGTAGAGCATCATCTTCATCGTTTTTGGATACATTAAAAACATTTATTAAACCATCTGTAGAACCGGAACATAAAATGTCTGAAGACTTTGGATGAAATCGTAATGCCGTAACGTCGTCCTGATGGCTTTCAATATATTTGAATGCTGTTTTAGATGAGCGTATATCATAGAATAATAAATAGACGTTCGTTTGGTATTCAGTTGTACCCATACATAGTAAAGTACTATTTGAATTACGATCGAAACAATTAATTGCCTTTGGATCGTATTTATTCGCAGGTATATTTTCAAAACGAGTTACTTCACTTTGAGTTCGCAAATCGAGAAGACGTACCAGTCCATTGGTGGTACCGACCAATAAAAGATTTGGCGTCTCATCCAGGAAACGTATGCCGCATATATTTAAAGGTTTCTTCGCTGTGTTTGATTGTGGTGGCTTAACATATAAACCTCTTTCTGTACTTATTTCAAATATGCGCACAGATCCATTTGACAGACCAGCCGCTAGACAAGTTAAAGAGCTGAAATAAATGCGATGTAAATTAATGAATACAATCCTTCAAACAATATTATCGATGCAACTTACTCATCCTTTGCTAAACTTAAAATATAATTATCGTCATATGTCACAGTTGTTTCATCGTGAATTTTGTACTTGTGCTTAAAATACAGCTCCAGTTCAGTGGCCGTGCATGTGTCCTCATCTTCAATGTTGTCATTGCCATCATGTGAATGCTGAGAATAATTTTCTAAAATAAAATTAAAATAAAGCGTTATTTTTAGGGGCTTTCAATTCATTTAATTTAATTACCACTCATTTTATTAAAACTATTTTCTTCAGATTAAAGAATTATTTGTTATTTTTATTCACACAAATTTTCTTATTGATAAAAGAAAAACATCAACAAAAACAAATACAACACGTGTGATTGGAGATGGCATGTTTCTATTTTGATTTTAACAATAGAAGTTATCGTTTTTGTGTTATGGTTTTAAAACGCGTACACACAGAGAAATTTGTTTTTAAAACTTTGTTTTTCTCACTTTTAATTATGCACTGAAACCGAACTGGAGGATTTATAAGAGCCACTCCTTTGAACCTTGTGGCTCATGATTAATAGAAAAAAAAAGAGTTCCACTTACTTACTTACTTAATTGGCCATAACAACCCGATTAACGGATTTCGGCCATCCTTCCAGGCGCCTCTGCTTCTTGCGCGCCTACGCCAGTTGGTCACACCAATCGATGACAGGGCTTCCTCGATTTGGTCCTTCCAACGGATACAAGGTCGTCCTCTTCGCCGACTTCCGCAGATCTCCGCATTAAATACCCGTCTCGCCGGAGCATCCTCCTCCATTCGAACGACATGGCCGAGCCAGCGCTGCCGCTGGATATTAATACGCTGCACAACGTCCATGTCGTTGAGGAGCTCATACAGCTCACTGTTGTATCGCGGAAATCTTCGCCAACTCGCACTGGACCGAAGATCTTACGCAGGACTTTTCTCTCGAACGCTCTCAAGGCTGCTGCATCGGTGCTTAATAAGGTCCATGCCTCTACGCCATAAAGAAGCACGGGTACAATGAGCGTCTTGTAGAGTATTAGTTTCGTCGCACGAGAGAGGTCTCTGTTACTCAATTGCCTATTAAGACCATAGTAGCACCTGTTGGCAAGAGTGATCCTGCGCTTGATCTCCAGACTGACATCATTTTTGGTGGTAAGAATTCTACAGAACATCTTCACACAAAGTAGAGTAAAAAGGACAACCCACATATAAAATCGAGAAGTCCTAGCCCGGAATTTCTTTTTTGCATTTATTCAGTCCCAGGTATTAAAATATTCTATTGATTGAGTTTAATAGGAAGTTATTAATATCGGCAGATAACCTTGGTCCATAAAAATTCATGACAGCCATAGTCATCTATTCTCTTTAAAATTACGAGTAGCATTTAGGATCAAGCGTACTCTACTTTGCTCTCCAGTTCCCTAGGCCAGAATTACGTACTTTTTCTTAACACTTAAGCGTAAACTTATTAATGGCTTCACCTATATGGAATTGTAGGTTAGGGGTTAGGTATGAGGTATGTGGAGGTCGAACTGATCTGTTGTATTTGAATCTGGAGTTATATAAAAGCTTTATTTATTGCAGGAATAAGATTGGACACAAGAAGAAGTCAACTTTTAGAACGAATTTCCATCCACAAATGACTGCTAAATCACAGTAAACACCTTTTTGAACTGAATGGTGTCTGACAATGAAAAGTCGGCTACTTATGACAACTTCAAGTAAGTCCGGACACTGCAATCGGATTGTCTGAAAAAATTAAAGCATAAGTGCTCAGTTTTGAACAATAGGTTTCCATTCTGGGAATTTATTATTTACTATATCCATAAAGTTGTCGAATTTTCGTCGCAATAGTAAATTTTTGAAAGCAATTTAGCCTGTTATAGCCATTTCAGAAGGAGACTTTTATTTGGTTATTTACAAACCACTTCATTCATTTGTAGTAAATAATTTTCATTGTTCTTCAATGTTCTTAATTTCCATACTTAATGCTAAGGAAACGAACAACTATTATTAATTTAGTATACGATTTATTCAATCATTATTGTATATAAATAAATATGTACATACATACATACATATGTATGAAGCTTAATGCACTAATTTATGGCATTTTTTAGAATAATAAATTTCGTTTAAATATAAACGAAATAAAACGCTTTTTTAACTACTTTTATTTGTTGTTTTCATAAAAATCGAGAGTGAATTTTTAATGAAATTTTTTTTCACTGCATATGTTTAATTATTAATATTGTAATATAGCAAAAGAATTATGCTATAAAAACGCATAATTTGCTATTCACGTTGGTTATCTTAAAAAAATATGTTGTATAGAAAGAAAAAACTTAAAAAAAAATGTTGAATATAATCTTGGATTATTTCTAAAGAAAACATATACATACAAAAGAAATGTATACATAAATAATAATAGGAATTTTAAGTAATAACGTTTGTTTTTAATTCTTTTTAATTTTTGTTTTTAATTTTTAACTAGTCTTTCTTTGATTTATTGCTCTTTAAGGTGGACTTCAGCTTGTTTTTTTAAACCTTCCTTTCTAACTTTATCTTTCAGTTGAGCTATCTTTAGTGTAGCCATCATTTTAGTCGAATTATACAGCCAAGCACCCTAAATAGATAAAAAAAATAAAATACAAAAGTTCATTTAAGTTCGTTACAATTACAGGCATGTGATTGTACTTACAATTAACAACATACAATTGAGCAAAATGGGTATGGAAAATACTGTGGATATAAACAAACCATTACTATCGAAGTATTGTTGTTTTGAAAAGGAACGCCAATTTAACGCCGCATATTCATTTATAGACTCCGAGAAGTAGACAGCAGATACTGAAAGCATATGACAGTAACGAGTTTAAATGGATAAGAATATTAAAATGTAATTAATAAAATATATTTATTAAAAGATAAAAAGGAAAACAGATGCACATACAAATAAATTTTATTTATGGCGTAAAAATTTATAAATAATAGAAAATACGAAAATAAGAGATGTAGTAAAATGCATCTAGTATTTTAGCATGGTTAGAACGAAAGTTGACAAATAATTAAAGTATGCCTTCCCAATACGGAACAATCATTTCCCTTTTACAAAATAAATTTTTGTTGGAATAATCAGATTTTCACAAACATACCTAAAAAACTAAATAATTTATCCCATAAAATCATTACTTGCTAATTACTTGCTTCGAAGCCTGAAATTAGTCATTACTCTCATTAGAAATGCATACTTTTTGTTGTGGATTGACAGTTCAATTGGTGAATATGAACACATGAACACATTTTTACATACATATGCACACATATGTAATGCGTTGTATTCGTCCTTAGATTAAACTTTATGCTGGATTTACCAATTTGTTCGGGCAATCCTCAGGTCGATATGATTTAATCTTATATTTTGTCTGGACAAACTTAGACAGAGCTGCCATTAGGTTTGTTTAACGTACAAAGTTGCATTAACTTGTCCATATAAATCCGATAAAATTTTAATTTGCTTTAAGTACCGTCTAAAAACTCACAGAAAAAATAAATCTGTCCGGACAACATGGGTGATCCAGCTTAGTTTTCTTCATCATTCTTCATATACAGCAGGGAACGGTTTGATTGCCCTATTAAGAGCTTTGAATACATTTCAAAAATAGAGTATATTGTTGTTTCTTCTTAGTCACTATTCCATTCAGAAAAGCAACCTATACCGAACGAGCAATATCAATGGTTAACGTGTCTATTGAATGAAACGCAAAAGTCTTTTCCGAAGTATTTATATATACATTTTTCAAACACCGAATGTTTACCTTACATGGCATTATTTACCTGACATATCATTATTTACCTGGCATGCCTTGGCATTATAAAAATATTGTATGCAAAAGGCAATAAATAAAAACAGCGAATGTGCTATATCAACAGAAATTAGTACTGAGTGAATGCATGCCAAAAGCAGCGAATACATAAATGTTGAGCAAACGCGAATGCTTTTATTTCGTTCTCTGATTTACAGTTTTATCTTTAATAAACTTATATATTGAAAAAAATTATTGATAAATAATTAGATTTTTTTTAGAATTTCTTCTATACTTTTGCAGTCTTTAAGTCAATCTTCAGTTTCCCAAATGAGACTTTTAATAAATTATAATAAGGCCAATAATATAGATTATTACTGACTTTAGATTACTAACTTTGAAAAACATAATCAAGGTGGTCAGATAATAATAACGAAACTGAGAAAAACCATTCGATCGTTCTTAAATTTTCAAAATACAAAT
>QOCX01002540.1:0-21646 GCA_005959815.1 Sarcophaga bullata | reverse complement strand
ATCATAAGTGGTGTGAGAAGCTACCAATATATATGTATGCATGTAATTAATATGTAGTAAATTAAAATTGAATTGAGTGGCGGGTCCTACAGTTTAAAGTCAATTCCGAAATATTTCATGGCAATTTTATTTACACTCAGCCAGTGGCTTTACGTCTAATAAGCCGACATAGTAGATTGCGGCGACTACTGTCGGTCGATTAGTCTCTTGAAACAATAAAAAACGTAAATAATGTAAAATAAGTTCCTGTATTCGACGATGAAATACGAATTAAAAATTGGGGTGTCCTGGTAGTTTAGCGGGTAGTGTGCTAAACTGTGAAACTGAGTGAGAGCCGTAAGTTCGCATGACCTCCTTAGCATTGATTTCGAAACTACTTTCTGGTTCCTACTTTTTCTTCCTTCCTAATAAATCCAGCAAATTCTCAATGTGGTTAAGGTCTGGGTCGGTAACATATGCAATTGTTTTAGGGACATAAGCTCGAAACCGCTATCAAATCGCGGTTTTGAGATATTTTTTGTTTACTTATAATTACTTGTCACTCCTTGTATGGAAGAGCAATCAATAATTTCTTAATCTTCATTTGCGATTAATAATTACAAAATTGGATTTCAAAAATTTTTTTTGATAACATCGGGTCTTTATTAAGCACCATCTATCGTTATGTTGAAATAAAACAGAGCGTGTGTGAGAAGTTATCGAAATTTTTTATTTTATTTTCGAAAAATCTATTGATGCCATCACTGCTTCTCTGGGAGGAGCACATATGAAATTTTCAATTTTTCATTTTTCTGGCAAATAAATCAGACTGAATATCATACTCTGTGACTTAAGAAATTCCCCAAAACAATTCTCATTCGACTTGAGCTCGGTGCCAGTTTATTTCAGCTCCATGCTCTTAAATTGCTTGTGCAGAATATGACACGTGCTGTATGGCATGTAGCGCCTTTCTGTTGATACCACATATCACTTAGTGTCTAGATATTCCAAGTTTTGTAATCATTGATCTAAGTACCTACCATTGACACTGATGCCTTAGCTAACATTGTTCTTAAAGAAATTATCGATCGATGACTCAGACAGCTTAAAATCTAAACCAAACAGTGAATTTTTCGCGATCCATTTCACGCTCTTGGTTCTGTATTGGATTCGAATCCACAATTTTGTTTGTTCGCGTACCCATTCATTTAGAAATCCATTGTTGAAGAATATTTTTCGATAAAATCTTGGGTCAAACAGAATATCCATTTTAATAAAACCATTTTTTATTTGCAAGTATTGTTGTATGCTTTATTCTTCCATGGTGATCTGACAAAATAAATTGAACAAATGACAACTAATTTGACAGATTTAGCTACAACAAGATCACCGATAACAATTGTCAAAGTTCTAAAGTCCCAGTTGGAAGATTCTATGTAAAACCGCGTACGACCTATAACTAGTTATACCTAATATACATGTGTCTTCCTAGCATTTTTACACATACATGCATACATAAAATAATTGGTCATTACAACTCTTCAGTCGGGATTACGACCTAGCTTTTCGCACGAGAAGTCGCCGTAGTCTACTAGGTAGTGTATTGGCTTATTAGACGAAAGGCCTGTGTTCGAATCACCTGTCAGACATCAAAAACGAAATATGAAAAAAATATTTCTTAGGCGACTTCCTCTCAGCAGATTTCTGGCAAAAACTCTGAGGGTAAATAAAATTGCCATGAAAAGTTTCTCAAAAATCTGTAGTTCGGAGTCGACTTTAAACTGTAGATCCCGCCATTCATACATAAAAATTAACACACAGCATAAGTGGTGTGAGAAGCTAGGCCTTAATCCTGACTGAAGGGTTGTAATGGCCAATTATGTTATGTATGTTTTCACACGAGTGGCGGAACCTACAGTTTAAATTCAATTCCGAACAACAGATTTTTAGGGTTATTTTATTGTCAAGAGTTTTTGCCCGAAATGTGCTGAGAGGGGAAAGCGAAACCGGGAAAACTATTTTTTTTTTCATACTTCCTTTTGCCCGGAGAAGTCTGGGAAACAAGTCGGAGGCTTGAACGTAGGGCCCCTCACATCTAAATAACCCCACTAAATTTACCTAATAAGGCGTACCCTTAAAATTACCTTAACTAAAGATTGGCCCGAAATAACCAACCGATTAAGATTTCTCGGCCTGCCGTCAACACATCTTCCAGGCCGCTTCTGCTTCTTGCAAACGCCCTTACGGCCAAGTTTGGTCCAAACTAATCGATTGACAAAGGGGCTTTTCCTCCCGATTCGGTCCTTCCCAACGGATACAAGGTCGTCTCTTCGCAGACTTTTCCGCCAGATTCCCGCATATCAAAATAATCTGTCTTCCGCGCCGAGAACGCATCTTCTCCATTTCCGAAACGACCCATGGGCCCCGAAGCGGCGGGCAGGCCCGCTGGGGATTATTCAATATGCCTGCATACAGCTCATTGTTTGTATCGGAATAAATGCCCCTGAAAACTCTTCCTGCCAACCTCCCGCCACCGTGGACGCGAAAGAAATCTTAAGACGTTAGGAAAGAACTCCTCAAAGGCCCTGGAAGAATACTCTCAAGGCTGCTGTATCGGTGCTTAATAAGGTCCATGCCTCTGCGCCATAAAGAAGCACGGGTAGGATGAGCGTCTTGTAGAGTATTAGTTTCGTCGCACGGGAGAGGTCTCTGTTACTCAATTGCCTATTGAGACCATAGTAGCACCTGTTGGCAAGAGTGATCCCCTGCGCTTAATCTCCAGACTGACATCATTTTTGGTGGTAACGGCGGAGCCAAGATAGATGAATCCGTTGATCTACATCAAAAGTATAGTTATCGGCCGTAATCTGAGAATCAGTACGCCGCACTTCTCTACTTGTCGATAACATATACTTTGTTTTACCCTCATTTACCTAATAGGCTATAGGGACTACAAATATTCTGATTCAAAAGGACATTTAAAATTTTATGCAATATTTCGCTTTCAACGAATAAATTTTATTTATAGGATGTATCCGGACTGAAAGACCATTTTTGAATTTTTTATTTCCTAAATAACATGCGGAGATAATTTCCTTCAAACAAAAACCACATTTTTTTCTAAAAAAATAATTAAAATTTGAATTTTATTTAATTTTTTTTAATTGTTTTTTATTATTCAATATTTATTTATTCATTCGCTGTTACATGCAACAATTACAATGAAACAATAATAATTGAAATTCATTTTTTTTTTGTGTGTGTTTAATTTCTTAAATATGTATGCACGTACGTACACCCATATGTGTATGAGTCGTATGTACATTTGAATACTTTTGAAAATTTAAAACCAGATTTTTCGTTTTTGTATTTGTTATTTTGTTGTTGTTGTACATTTTGAAGATACAAAAAAAAACAAAGGAAAAAAACGGCAATTCAATAAAATTGCACAATAAGTTTGTAAATTTTAAACGAACAGAAATGAATGATGAGAAATAAAAAGTTGCACACTATTTGAGAATAAAAAGTTAGGTTGGAGATGAATTTTAATTTTTTGGAAAAAAATTTTAGAGTCTCGTACACTTGCAACATGACAAAAACAAAAAAAAAAAAAATAAAAACAAACAAACACAAAAACTCATTACAAATCACAGGCTTCTTCTTCTTATTTTTTTCTTATTTGTTTGGCTCAATAGAGATTTCCTTACGTATTGTTTCTTTACGAATTCGTTTTGTTTTGTAAAATTTAAATAAAATTTCTTTAAATTATAATTTATAAGAACGCTTTAATTAATTAGAAACATTTGTAGAAGCGAGGGAGAGTAAGGGATGGATGGATTAGAGGGAATTAAGAGAAATATTTAGGAGAAGTAAATTCCGTTTTAAATTTATGGATTTTCCAGAGGACCGACATATTGTCCATTTTGATTGGCAATTCGTTGATTCTCCAATCGCTTAGCAAATTCTGGATCACTTTTGGCCCTCTGCTCTAGACGTTCCTGTTGCAATTTAATTCCCGCATAGATTTGATCCAAACCCTTTTGTATTTCATCAGGTATGGCTGGTGGTGTGGGTATGTGATCGCCTGTGGCCCGGAAACCACGTTCATCGGCAGTGTATTGCACATTAATGGTATCACCCTCTGGCGATTGATAGGAATATTGGCCATGCTGCACCAAGACACCGTTTGGATTTATCTCAGAGAAATCCTTAAGGAATCCAGTTTCTTCGTGTATAATATTATTGCCCGTTTCATATTCCGTTTTATAGCTGCCATCCTCACTTTGCTCTTTATTGTACTTTAAAATAGGTATCCATGTGGAAGTTTCTCGTCTCTGCTGATGATCGATCTTCTCATCGTTGGGTATAGTATTGACATTACTTGGGCGATGTTGAGGTTGAGGCTTTGCCGTACTGCATACAAATAACGCGTAGATACTTAACGTAAAGCAACTGCGAGGATCAAAACGTAAGAGAGAGAAAAAAAATATTTTAAATATTTAAATACAAAAAAAACACGATATAAATGACGTTTTTTAAGACTTTTAAAACCGTTTTTCTTATTCTTTCTTAATTATTTACTTACAAAACACTTTCATTTTTGTTTTGATTTTTTTCGCTTTTATTTCGTTTTATTTTTTTTATTCCAATTCAATTCCTTTCAGGATTTTTCTTTTTGTTTTCTTTTTTGATTTTCTTTTATTTTATTTTTTTTAGTTTTTTTTTATAGTTTTTTTTTTCTTTAATTCAATTCACAATTTTTTATTTAAATTTTCCCAACGTTTTATTGCCGCTTAACAGTAATTTTTAGCGGAGTGAAAGCAAAATTGTAAAAAGACTGTTCAACAGCGGGCCTATTTAAGCTATTTATACTGTCACGACTGCGCTCCTTTAAGACGTCTAATAAAATGAGCAACCAAACTGAGTCGACCAACAACAAGATGCCTCTTAAGCACCACCATACATGCATAAGCAAATGCAACTTCTATAATCTATGTGCCTGTACAAGTTTAGCTTGCCACAACCACAAACATGTGGTTGAAATGATGGTTCGTTCACTTTACAATTTTTAAGGTGACCACGAAACTATTTTCAACATGACATTGGTTGCGAAGAATTTCTGCTCAAATACATTGTCAACAATAAATTTAATCTTTGAATTTAGAACTTTTTTGTTATACAAAATTTGTTTGGGTGTTCGATCTGGTATTTAAAAAATTTAAATTTATTGTGGTTACCATTTAAATTTAGTATTTCAGATATTTAGAATACAAGCTAGAGACGAGTTATAGAGTGTAGTATACCTCATAACATTTGCATGGAATTGAATATTTTAGAAGAAGTTTGGGAAGTTAATTTAGAAGAACAGATACAACGTATTGTATTGGTTATAATGCTTAACAACAAACGCGAGCTCAAACTCTAAAGGATGCAAACCCATTTTTATCAGCGTTTTCAAATTTATAAAATCAAGAAGTTTAAATGTTTTTAGGCGATTATTGTTTTCAGAAAGTCCAATTATTGACAGTAGATTCACCCTGAGAATTTCATCACACATGTGGCAGAACCTTCCTATACGACCATAATACATCAATAGAGCATTGAATCGTTTTCTTTTTAAAAAAGTTAAATTCTCTTTTTGTCGAGAATTTTACATTTTTTTTCTTTTCCCTCACAATGAATTCTGTAATGATGAAGAGAAGGCCACAGAGATGATAATGACCGATCATCTCTAGCCAAAACTGTTTTTAATAGAATTCTTATTTTCATTAAACTATCAGGTCGGTTTAGGGATACCAACCGGCAGTTATAATTATATGACGCAGTAGGTACTATCGCGATCAAACATTCCCTAGGAGAAACCGAGTCTAGCTCAAATCCAAAATAAATCATGCTATTGAAGGAATCTTTATATTTAAGAGCTCGGTCAAGTATGCCACAAAGTTGTAATCGCTATGAATGACAATACAATTTAAGGACAGAAGAGAGTCAGTCCTCTTCTTATCCATATGGGTCCAGCAGAGTCCAGCAATATTGCTGCCAACGATATTGAGTCTCCCACTAAATAGACTGGATAATTTCCAAACTGAGACAATCGAAAGGCAATTTCTACCGTATCTATCTCTATGCCTCGTAACTTATCTAAAAAAAAATTTCAGACATTCATGGGCAAGGAGGGACGTTAAAACAATATAGTCTGGTTGTGCTGCTTTCAAAATACTCATGACCTCATTTGGAAAACACTGTAGTGATAAGACAGCCCCTGGGAAAGTTTGATATCGGAACACTTACTAAATATATCACAACCCACCCTGCCATGTATCTTTATTGAGCTTTTATAGGGCTCAAGCAAGTAATGCTGTTCGAAGCAGTTAGCAGTCTAATCATATACTACTACTCTACTACTCAATTGACTTATGATGTGTTATATTTTAAAATTTGTTGCAACAGGTTTTTTAGCTTGATCCATAAAACTTCACTTTTCATTCCTCAGGAGTTTTCTGGCCCCATGATTAGCATGCAAGTGCATTCGCCCGTTGACTGTGTTCGCGTTTGATTCCCTAAATTCAGTGTGTTCTCAGAAAGCGTTATAATAAATTTGAGCTAATCTCAGAGGGAGATGAGGACTCGAATGACAGGTAGACTGCCAGATTTTCTTAATATGTTTATAGTTTTGTATTTTTCTTTCAAATTAACTTTTC
Organism: Sarcophaga bullata; assembly: GCA_005959815.1. NCBI lineage: Eukaryota > Metazoa > Arthropoda > Insecta > Diptera > Sarcophagidae > Sarcophaga > Sarcophaga bullata. The sequence goes on along the minus strand of QOCX01002540.1, from coordinate 14,966 downwards.
TACGTTTCTCGATGCATAAACTTGCAAAATATCTGCGAGCTTTAATGTGTTTCTAATACCCTGTACTGGTGCAAATGGTCTTTGCTCAATTCGTGTACGAGGAGTATATAGCCTTAAATTGCGTGGAAAATGGTATTCCTATTTTTAAAATCCTAAAACGATTTTATACTTTATTTTCATAAAGTTTATCAAGCCGTAGCGATATATTCAAATTATTATTTCAAATATCTGGTCCCCTATTGCCGTTATGATAATTAATTTTGGCGGATTATCATGAGAGTTATTTGTTTGAGACTGTTTTCATTTACGGTGTACTCTGCAAAAGTATTACAGACTCAAGCTTCAAGTAATTCATCTTGTTTTTCTGCTGCGATTTGGCAATTGTAAAACGCTTTACGTCTGTATTTACGTTGACGACGTCGATTGCTTGCATCTATTCGTTCACATTCCTTGTACATGAAAATGTCTATTCGCAATCGCTTTTTTTCAAAGAGCAAAACAACTATCGCTCTCATTTAGGGTACGGTTATAGAAAATAATTTTAATTCTGTTATTCGATTTTCATTTCAAATCTTTTCTTAATTCTGTTGAAGATTTTTTGTGAGTAAAATTTAATTTGAAAGCATTTTACATCAGCTGCAGTAGAATTTATATTCTATTTGCACAATTGCTTGTTTTCTATGTATGATGTTTGACGTATGAATTGTCAAAGTAACATAACAATCTGGAACTTAATGGGTTACCAATTAGAGTTTCCCGAAGTTTCTGGAAAAATATCTGTAACCGACACTTGTTGACTTTTTGCGATTATTTGCAAATCTCTAAATGTCGCGCATCATTGTAAAATTATGCCCCGTTATTTAGTTGGTGGAATGGAAGACAAAATTTTTTCAATAATTGTTAAAGACTGAAACCGGTTTTAAAGCTTTTATTTTTTACAAATACTAACATAACGGGCCTAAGTGCATGCTCAGTACATTGCAATTGTAAATAACTTACCATATATGTATGCATGAGCCTACATACATACATATGTGTGTAACTATGCTAGGGATGTGTCTTTATGTACGTGTATGGATATTTATTTAAATGTGAATAAAATAGAGTTGCTGTTGTTGAATTTATTGAGATTTCACGAATGTGATTTGGCTATAACGAATCATGTAAACATCTATAATGGCTAAGAGGAGTCGTACAAATATAGTGTCTTTAAAATGCGGCTTCTTTTGCAATTGTATTTGATGTCGGTTAACACATACTTTTGGTTGTTTATTTTATTTTTTTATCATTGTAAATAAAATGTCTCCGACATGTTATAGGGCATAAGTAATCCCATTGCTTCGGTTAACTTGGATATTTTTCATTCGTTTTACAGGCTGGCTCAATCTAGTTGGCAGCAGGAATATTGCAAGACTCTTTTGGCACATATGAATGAGAAGAGGACTGACTCACTTCTGTCATTAAATCGTATGGTCATTCGTCAAACAATAGAGATCCTTAGGAGTCATTGTCACGGCATTCCAACAAATGACTTGTGGTCTGAGGAGGATGAAGAGACTGTCTTTCACCTGATGTATCAGTGTCCCACACTTGATATGAAGACACTAAGGTTTATGACCTCTCATTTTCAGACATGGTTGCTCGAGCTCAATAGCAAGATTTATTTTGGTCTCGAGATGATTTTCTCTAGGGAATGGTTGACTCCGGATAGAATTAATTGTGGTATCATAATGGACGTAAATCTTGGCCTAAGTGGAACCTTTTCCTCAGAGTGGGTCCTTCATCTAACCTAACCTAACCTAATCTAGATTACAATTATATATTATTCCAACTATTTTGAATTGACTACCTCGGTCCATATACACGGTGTAGTGCAACATACCAGAATTGAACCCACTGCCACTACATTAATGACTTAACTAATGTTATAAACATTTTAGACGCACCCAATGGCTGAGCCACAATCTATGATAAATAGAATACATGCGCGTATTTAGAAATGATTATGTAAAGGCAGAGCGTAAACAAGCCTCCACGCGGCTGCTGCTGCACTTGTGCGCCAATTTCTATTTTTGCTCGCACCAAAGAACGAGTTAGTGCTATCAATACAATGCGTTTTTGAAATAGAGGTTATAAAAACGCGTTGTATACTACATAACTATGTAGAGAAGCATTTCAGCGAAAATTTTGGTTATTGTAGACATCAAAAGCGAAAGAATTTAGTTAATCGAACAATTAATTTTCTGCTTTTGCAACAATTGAAGTTAGACAGCTACATAAACTCCGTAACTTATCAACCTTAGGGAAGAACAACGGAAACCATGATGATGCAGATTCACTTACTTTGTTGGTGATTACAGTCCTTCAGTCAGGTTTACGTCCTTGTTTCTCTTGCCACTTATGTTGTGTGTGTTAATTTTATCCATAAGTGGTGGAACCTACAGTTTAACGTCAGATTTTTGAGAAGCCTTTAATGGCAATTTTATGCACTCTTAGCCAGAAGACTGCTGGGAGTTTTTTTCATATTTCGTTATGTTCGAGATATTTGACCTGGGATATGAACCTAGTACTTACTACACTACTTCGACTTCAATCAATCAATAGAATACAATTAAAAATCAATAGAAACCTATGTAAAGATCGCTTTAAAATAATAAAAAACAAAAAAAATTGGAAAAACAGCGCAAGATTGAAGAAAGAAATACGATAACAAACCAAAAGTGAGGTTGTAAAAGTTTAAACTAAAAAAAACCGGGTAAGAGAATAATATTAAAATGAGCTAAGATCTGCAGATTGTTGGGAAGTTGAAGATAATAAACAGAAAAACTGGTTCGCCTTTAAGAAAGCGATAAAAAATTAATTGCTGAAACGTCTAGCGATGGAAGAATATTCCGTTTCGGGCATGTCGTTATACTTACTTAATTGATCATTACAATCCTACAGTCAGGATTACGACCTAGTTTCCCAAACCACTTCTGTTGTGAGTATTAATTTTATTTATGAGGGCTGGGACTCACTTCCACTTCGAACGACAGATTTTTGAGGCATCTTTCATGGCAATTTTATTTCTGTATCGTTATTGTCCATCGCTATTATTGTTATTATAAAAACTATTTGTTCAGAATATATGTTTGAATGGGAAACTAAACTACAAAAACTCTGTTTGTCAGCATGTTTTAGTCAGTCCTTTCATCTTAGCACAGTTCTACTGTATTGTCTTGTAATCATCAAATGAGCGAATAATAAATATTTGATTAAAAGAAGAAGAAAAATTTACCATTAATGATGATGATGAACAAAATTAATGTCTGTTTAATAAAAATCCATATAAAAAGCATGATATCGGCTGTGCCATTCATACATACATGCAGTCTTTATGAATATTTAGCCATGCTACAATATTTCAAGTCAAGTTTCTATTGTCAACTGAGTGACATAAATGGATTGGCAATAATAAATTGGAATTGGAATTGGAAATGGAACACAATTTAATAGTCAGGGAAGATTTACATGAATTCCATTAGCAATTTGCATTTGGAAAGATTTGGATTCACGTCGATTAAACGCCCTTATGTTGATGTAAATATCGAGATTAATCGGTGTGTGAGTTTTGAAACTGAACGAAATGGTACTTCCAATGATTTTTGACTTTTATGGTGATTATGATGAAGANGAGTTTTGAAACTGAACGAAATGGTACTTCCAATGATTTTTGACTTTTATGGTGATTATGATGAAGGCAATACTCATTATATTGTTTTGTTTTGATTGATTTTTCCTTCAAATTATAGCAGCCAGTAAATGAAATTGAAAGGTTAAAAAAGTAACGAAAATTGCGAAAAACATAAACAAAAATAACAAATACAACACCATTTAAAATTAATTTATATTTCCTTAATTTATACGTTCAATCATTTGTTGTTTTTCTTTTTGTTTTTGTTTTTTCTATTTTTTTTCTGTTTTTGTGGACTTCCATTTTGACGGACTGCATTTTGTACGTTTTTTTCCAGATTAAGAAATCGCCATAAATTCATGAAACGTTTACAATTACAACGATGACAACGGCAGCAACGCCATCTAAGACGACAGCAGCTTTATCGCTAACGTTGTCTATTATTGTTTTTATTATTTCTGTGACTGCAAATTTAACAATAAACAAAATGCAAAAAAAAAACTTACAAGAAAAACAACAAATTTTTTTTTGTTAAAAAGTTGAATAACCGCTTGAGTTTAGCCGGTAGTTTATAAGTTAAGCGCTGTTGCTGTTTACGTTGACGTCGCCGTCAATGATTTGGCATCATTATTCGTTTCGTTTTCGTTTGTCGTTGCAGTTTCATTTAATTGTTGATTATTGGTCTGATCGTTTGAGTCTGCAGTGCAGTGCAGCATGAGGTCTAGCATATGGCAGCATAAAAAAAGTCTTTTTGCTGCCACAAAATGTTGTGAGTTTCAAAACCAGTTTTAATGATCTTTTTTTAACTTAAATTAACCACATTGGGTTGGATTTGTCTTTCCTGTGCAGCATCTTCCGCACCCACTAATTGGCAACGAAGTTAAAAAAACAAAAACAAAAACAATAAAAATAGGCCAAATATTTGTTGATGTTTTCGTTTTTAATAATTTTTCATATTTTTAATCTTGATAATATAAAAAATCTCTGTTTTTTAACTGTTAAGTAGATTAACTCAAGTTAATCAATTTGGTTTGTGAGCATAACTTGTTCTGTAATGCACAAAATTAAAGAATTATTTGGTCTTTATGCATAGGAAACACAATACAATGCACATATAAGGTATTTTCAATTATTATTTACGTACCTTATTTGTCATTAAAATCTTTTAGTCAAGATTACAACCTAGATTCTAACACCACCCAGTTGTGTGTATTAATTTTATCCATTAGTAGTCGGACCTACAATTTAACGTCGACTACGAACAAACAAATTTTAAAGAAATAAACGTTGAAAATAGATATTCTAATTAAAGCGAAAATACTTCTTGACTTAATTTCGAATCGCAATAAAATCGACCTTTTCGGGAGTGAAACTGACTGTATCAATCGAATTGCGTAGTAGTGATGAAAATTATGATCAATTCGGAACTGATGTCTGTCCTAACTTTTTGGATTCACTTTCTTACAAGCTGCCCTACAGTTAACTACACTTCGAAAATACTGTTATATGTTTTTTTGTTCGATCGTTTGAAAGAGTAGTCGGCCTGGTTTTGACCAATAGGATAGAAATCGATAAGGACTCACCTTTCAAACTGTCTTCATGCGATTACCACATTTTATTCTCAATAAAAGCGCCATAAAATCTATCGTTACACTTGTTTGCCAATACTCTAGGAAACAGCTGTAACCCAAAGGCTAGATAAAACTTTTAAATATAAATAAGGACAAACGATCGAAAGCAAATTTGATCGATCATGTAAAATTCAAGCACCTACACTGGAGTGGAGATATTTAAGACAAATTTAAATGCTTACTTACTTACTAAATTGTTCATTACAACCTAGTATGTGTTAATTTGATACATAGGAGGTGGGAGCTATACTTAAAGTCGACTCCGAATGACAGATTTATTAAAAACCTCTTTTTATTTACTCTCAAAATTGTTGCTGAAGAAATATTTTTCATATTCCATTTTGTTCGAGATGTCTGACCTGGAATATGAACAGTGGTCTCACTTCTACTAAGCCAACACACTACTTACTACACACACACTATTACCTAACTTTGTAGACCTTCTAACAATGTCAGTCGAACGTCATTACCCTTCGAACCCTTTGTTGGCAATTGTGGTAATTAATATTGCTGTGTGCACACAAGGCTACAAAATAAATGCCTTTAGAACGAAAGAGAGTGAAAATAAAGTTTTGGTTTGGAAAGCCGCAAGGGACGAGAGAACTACAGACAAGGTATTAAATTTCTCTCAAATCTGGGATAAGTATAATAACTGGTTTAACAAACTACTTTCTATCCAAAACTGCACGTTCCGCTTCGATACATTTTCCCCAGAATGGGATTGGTTGAGTGTACAAATGTACCGATGGATATAAATCTAAGACTAGAGTTGGATGGATTGGGAGAATTAACTTCAGACTGAAACATAATTGCAGAGTTCTTCGAGCCGAACATCTTTATCTGCGCTGAAAAATTTTCCATCAAGGTTTTTGATTTTATAAAATTATGAGACATAAATCGCATGCCGGCCAAAAAAGTTACTACATCGGATCTGCTCGGCATCGGATAGCTCTCACCGGGGTAACAAAAATATGAACAAGATTGAGATGCACAAGAGGCACTAGTGCATGCACAAGCCATTACCGCATGTTGGTGATTACCCTGTGTAGCCTGGTAACATTGCAAAATATGTTTGCAATGATTTTGTCGATCAAAATATGGGTCGATGGATGAAAGTCAATTACTATGATGAAGAGACTAAGTCAACTTGAGAATCCAAAATATCTTAATTAGCTTGCTTCCTTTAATACTGTTTCCAGCGTAAACACATGGCGCCTGCAAAAATATTGTTGTTCGTAACTTAACTTAAGGCCAATATATCCAGTACAAGTTTAATATTGTTTGTTGACCTACAAGCGTGTCCTTAACGATGTATAGCTATGGGTGCAGTTAATACCGACGAACCAGAATTCTAACAATTCTGAGTATCAGAAGTAAATGAAATCCAATAGTTGGAGGCAGTATAGATGCAGGTGGTGAAAGAAGCTTTAATTAATTCACAAAAATAATTCTAATTCTGCGTTGAAAGATTTATCAAACTGCAGAGGAATTTTTCGTTGTGTAATTAATCGATTATTTGATCTGGAAATAATTAAAGTTGACTGCTTAATTACATTAGTAGGTATAATTCCATTGCTATTTAACTGAATGCCATACTTAGCTGATTGAGCTGTTTTTTTTTTTGGCTTTAATCTGACTTTAAGTATTTTTTTTAAGAATGACCAATGCGCTAAGCGGCACATTAGAAAAAAAACCGCCAAAACTTATTGCATTGCAAAGACCATAATTAGAGGCATTTAAATGTCAAATGCATTTGCTAGACTGGATTTAGTCTAAACTGAACATAGAAACTGAGTGATACCCCTGCAGATATTCAAGGTCTTTGAATGGCTTTTATCGAAAAGGAAATACGAGTGACAAGAACAACTAACATTTGCCGACATTTCCCAACTGAATATAAACAGAACACGAATCGATAAACAACAACAAAAACCTACAATTTGTAACAAAAATAAAAACAATATTGACGTTCTTTCAACATCAGTTTGTTGCATTTTCTTGATCGCAACGGTTCATTTGCCTTTTATCTTTTTCTCTTTTCCCTCTCTCTCTCTCTCTTTCTCTCTCTATTATAGTGTAAAGAAAAAAATGCAAAAATAGCGAAAAACTTGTTTAGAGGCGTTTTAGTTTTGTCAACATTTTCTTGCATTGAGTGCATTAAGTACTATAGCTATTGATGTTGTAGTTGTTGTTGCTGTTTTGGTTTTTTTTTGAGAACAAAACTGGGTCAGTATGTGAAAATCTTTAAAAAGATATAAAAATTAAGTGGAAACCTATATTCAGTTGTCTTATTTGCAATTGAATGTTGCAACAGGATTAATGAGATAATAATGAACGTGAACATTCTTACAGATACACTCTTGCACAAAAGTATGTATACATTAGTAATTATATGTGTGTTTAAAATAGGGCTTGAAAAAATTAGTTTTATTAGCATACACATCCACAGTTGAGAAAAATTTCCTCAGTTTCTTGCAATCCATTCCTCTCTCAGACGACTAATTGCCGGTGAAGTGTTGTCCAGAAGATATTAAGATTTCATGATTATGCACTAGGTAGTATGTAAGCTTATTAGAAGTGAGGCCACGGTTCAAACCCCAGACGGCGATGTCGTGTCAAAATATTTCTGACAAAAACTCTGAGAATAAATAAAATTTGCCATGAAGAGTTTCTCAAAAAAGCGGACTTTCGGAGTCGATTTTGAGCGGTATGTCCCGCCACTCATGTATAAAATTAACACACACAATATAAGGTGTGTGAGAAACTAGGTCGTAATTCTGATTGAAGGGTTGTAGTGACCTATTATGATTATGCGTCTTACTTATGAAACCCAGTCCAATTCTGCTTATAATTTTTAAGCCGTCTGTGCACACAAGTCCACTCGTGCAGCTACTTCAGGGTTCAGTTAAATTCAATTGTCAGTATTATGGACATGCATATGCACCTTTCTAGGTGCATAAGATGGAGATGGGATCACTTCCAATGCCCTAGTTTACGGTGTCGTTTTCACACCATTTTTTCCGAGGCCCTATATCCCTTGAATCGTTAATAGAATACTTATGCTGATTCTCGTCATACTATTAAAGCGTATTATTGAAGAATCGACATGGAGACCAAACTCTGCGTGATTTCATAATCCTTTTCTCTAAGTAGTGCTTCAATTTCAGATTCCAATCCAGTATGACACTCCAGTCCTTTATGTTTTTGGTTTAACAAGATTAAGAAGTTAGTATAGTTCCTAAGAGAAGTCGCTATAGTCTAGTATATTTCTCTTCGGTGACTATCTCCCAGCAAATATCTGGTAAAAACTCTGAGAATAAATAAAATTGCCATGAGAAGTAAAAAAAAAAACTTTAGGTGCCATTGCAGGTGTCATTGCTCCATCGTTACTGTTAACGGACAGCACTTTCACAGCACAAATTCTTTCGGTAATCATTCATTCATTCAGGAATAATTTGGACAAAGACATTTGATTTGAAGGCATGTTCACCTTAGGTGGAGGTGATGTGAATTAATTACCGAGATCGTGCAATTTCACAGCATTAGACCTTAAGTCGTTTGTGAATAAGAAGCGAATCACAGGGTTACTCAAAGCCGACATAATGCATGCTCTCGGTCAAACGTAGCCAGGATAAAAAATGTATCATTTCGGATGCGTTTTACCCAGAGAATTCGCGGCGGTCCTTCAAGCGAATACAAAATTTCGATGATATCTCACATATATGTACTTAGTTTTATTTAAATTCAAATGAAAGATCCTGCTAACGATCTTCAAGGCCACCGTTTTCTTCGTACTTACTTATGGTTGCGTGACTTGTATGACGCTACAAACATATCTGAAAGTGTATGTTAATTAACATCTCGGAAGAATTCTTAGATTTTGGTCACACTTAATCAGTAACGAACAACTTTGGGGCGTGGCTGAAATGGGGTTATAAACTTACAGATTTGCAAAAGAAAATTTGAGTGGTTTGGACCACGCTTTCAAAACCATTTGAAGAAATTTATTATCATCCTTTTATTTAAAATACTTAAGGGAGCTGAAAAAGTGGAAGGCTAAAAACTAACTGGTGACAATAGTTTTAGTTTTGTTAGAAGCCTTAGCAACATCGAAAAACTCGGAGATATATCCGTGGATCAACGAAGGTGGAGACTTTTTGTAGACAGCACATGCGCAGTAAAGATGCAGGGCTCGATAAACAGCATTCTTTAGGATTTTCCGACAACAATAGAGATTGTTAGCTTCCCATAAAGAATAACTGTTCAGCCGTGTCATAAGATGTTTTTTTTTTTTGCTACGCAATATTACAACTTCCCATTAAAACATATTTCCTTTTAAACTACGCTTTAATTGTGTAAATTTCGTTGAAATAAAGTATTTGTCTCAGTGATGCCACTCACTGTACTAATATAATATTTTGTTTTTGTTTTAATCATTTACTAAAAAAGGATTCCTAACCTCAAGGTTACCTTGGAGTCACTTTGCCCATCATTCATAATAGTCATCCATAACTTCTTGCTAAATGTTCATTTAGGGTTTGGCATTCTGATAAAACATAAAAGAAGCAAAGAAGAATTTCTTAAAATTCTCATAGAATTTTTGATTCGCATCACGTGTTGCTGTGTTATTTCTTTATGGTTAAAAATATCGCTCAGCGTCTCTTTGTGTTTGATAATGTTGATCATGATGATGATGATGTTGATGATGATTGTGATGCAATGATGGCTGTAAATGTCAACTGTCAACATCCAGATTATTTTGTATGTAAACATTCTAGTGGAAATTCTTTATGGTTTTAATTCAATTCATCTGTTAATCTGTTGTTTTTATTTCGTCTGCTTGAAATCCTTTATTTGCATAGGAAACGCTGCTGTGTTATCCATAAAAACAAAAAAAAAAAAAACAAAAAAAAAATTTTAAATCGTTCCGCACATTTTAATGAGAATCGTTTAATCGTTTAGTCTTCAGTAGTTTAAAATCATGTTTGGATTTATTTTTGGTGTGAGATTTTTTTTCTGCGTATCGGCGTCTGTAAGTGTAACTTGGTATGGAATTTCAATTGTTGGAATCCCATCTGAGGAGTGTTTGGATCGGTAAATGAATAGTGTCTGCTCTAATAATGTCTAATGCTTGATGTGTTTACTAATGATCATCTTGTTCATGTTTCACATGTTTTTACATGTTGTTCGCATTATACAAACTTTACTTTATTGTTGTCGTGTTGCGAATAATAAATTTTGCGGTTTTCTGATCACAATCTTTTTTAATAAATAAAACGTTGTTGGTGGCATTTTACCATTATTTAATGACGCATAACAAGCAATACATACATACATATGTGCGAGTATATTCAAATGAGAGATGGATTGAATGTTTAGCCCAGCTTTTAATTACATGCCGCATAATCATGCATAGTTTTAGGCGGAAAATGTAAATTGAATTTTGTAATCTTAGTTTACATACGTACTTTTAACTTAAAATAGGGGCGCTTAAGCTGGTTTCTAATCGAAAAACGTAGTTTTTTTTTATTAAAAAGTGTAGTAAAACGCCATTCACTATTTAACCGGTAATAAAATGGTGTTTAATCCGGGTTATAAGATGGTTGCATAAGAGCTTCTGAACCAAGAGTTTAAGCTGACCATTCCATCCAAAAAATTGGAATAAGTAGACATGTAGCAAATATAAAAATACCCGAAGGACCTGGGAATAGTTGTATTCGCCTTTGAAAGTGAAGGCAGTAAACACAACAGAGGGATCAGTTATGCCAATCAGCTTTAACTTCGGAGCATCTAGAGGAGCAATACCCCTAGATGTCGAGTGCTGTTTAATACAATATGAGTTAAGGGGTTGGACAACCACTTTGCTGGTGTCCAAAAAATTCCAAAAGAATATCCACTGTATTGGTGTCCGATCACTCTCATTACGATATCGAAGCCTTATGGCTTCCTAACAAATATGAAAATTCATAAACGTGCTGATTGCCAAAAATGCGTCTATTCGGGCATGTTCAGCGATGAGGCGGATTTCATAATGAAAATGGAATCTAAGAGCATCAATTGCTCTCAGAAAAGTTACTGGTTGGTGTGGTTATGACGTGGGGGCTTAATCGTTTCATATTTCTTTGAGCACAACGTTTGCTGCACGATCAACTTCTTTTGGCCTGAATTGAATAATCTAGGCACCAACAAACTGTGGTTCAAACAGGACAGTGTTGCATGGCATACAAGTATAAAATATACAACGGAAAGAGCATACAGTGGAAGATAGTTCCATTGAGATGCTCTTTCACCTTCCGCAGAACACTCTCCGTGACAAAGTTGACGAGGTCGCGTGATAACAGCGAGAGGTAGTCCATTGCTATCTTGTCGGAGCTACAGGAGTTTCTCAACGTCATTCTGCACCGCGTTATGATTTTCATAGGAAAATCGAGTTCAAAAAAGATGTAAAAACATCATGCCTTATAGGGCTATCGAGGGCTGTCTTATAGTCGACAAAAGTATGCTGTGTGTCGACTTAGTTTTCACTGGTCATTTCCAAGATTTGACGCAATTTGAATATGCGGCCGATAGTGAATTTACCAGGCCTGAAGGAAGCAAGCACTGATAAGGTCTAATCAGTGTTTTGCGAGTAGCTTCAGTCATTAACACAATACGCTCGTAAGTATCTTGTGCCCCTTTAGTCATGGGGTCTCCCTTTTTCTAGACAAGACAGAGGACAATGAGGTTGGGCATAACTTCCTCTAGCCATAGTAGGTAAGCTGGTGCATGCACCTTCACCTACCTTCGGCCTTAACCAAATGCTACTTAAACATGTTACCAATGGCTGCATACTTATTGTTCTTAGGTCTCAGCATTGCGACTTTGTCCTCTTAACGTACGCAATAATACGTAAGCAAATAAAATATAACACTGTTGACGACCTACGTTTTGCATAGTATGGACAATTGTTCTCATTGTCCGCTATTTCTTAGGTATGATAAAAGCGCTGTATTATGCTGTTGTTGCGATAATAAATTAATCGAAATACAATCCTTATTATCTTTGATTACAGAACGGAGAATATTGAGGTTAGGAAGTTCGAAAAATTAATGGCATTTTGTGGTGAATATCCAAAGCATTCCACATGGTTATAAAGAACCAACCTATAAGGAATATTTAGGTTTCTCATTTTGTCTCAATTGTTGACACAAGCACAAATAACACATCACTCAATTACCGTTTAAAAAAGCGAATATCAATTTGTTAATGCGACCATTAAGGAAACAGAATTATCCGGGTGCACAAACCTGGTCAAACGTATACCTAGTCACAACAGAAACAGTTACTTTTTTTGAAAACGCAGCTCTGAATAACCCCCGGAGCGACGGGCCCCGCGACGTTAGTTGGTAAAGCACTAATCGTAAGCCGGGCGGCGCCACATTAGCCGGAAATATGTTAAAAATCAATTAACAGAAACAATAGCGATAAACTGCGCAACAAATTTATTTTTTCCGTATTTACCTTAGGGATGGTATACAAGCGAACAATTACAGTCACCTTGTTGTTTTTTGGGCTAAAATATTAAAACTCTAACACATTAACACCAACCACCCGTCCACACTCTACACAACACACAACTACAAATTCTCTGCGTTCAAGTTGAACAAAAAGCCGGACACCGCCAACAAACGAGCCGGCGAAGGAGCTAGGGTTTGGTGCGGGGAGTGGCTCGCTAAGACGGTAGAGTCGAGAAAGCAGGTGCGAAAGGAGTTTCGCGTAAAAACCCTTACCAACACAATAGTCGAATAACATTCTTCGTGGTGGCTCCATGCTTCATCCATATTAACAGCAATAATCGAACATTAACGTGGGGGCGGGGATCAGACGTGCGTGTCTGTGTAGGCTCTTGGCTAACTTTTCCAAAAAGCCAAATCTACGCACCGTCCATTTACCTTCCAACGACAAAATAATCTCTACCCGTATTAATCACCCACAGCAGGAACGTAAGAACTTTCTCGAATTCAAAAGCATCGAATTGAACGTCGCAAGCAAAATGACTCTCATAAATAATACTCGTAGAACACTAGCTTGCAGGAGGCATGAGTAGATGTTAGAGCGTATGAATATTTGCATTTTATCGCATGACACTTGAAATCAATGACATCCAGAAAACCGCTAAAGTATCTCGATTTTTTCTGTTTCTGTTTGTTTACAATATTTTAACAAAAAAAATTTTTTATCTTTAATTGTACCTTTTGAAGAAAACAAAAATCTCTTAAAACCGCAACTAGGCATGCGTGCAACTGTGTTTGTGTGTGTATGTATGAGTGTAGCTGTGTGTCAAGTGTTATGCAAAATGTAAAGCGTTACAATACAAAAATTGGTTACTCGATTATGTGATTAATATGCACCCTTTTGGCAGCTCTCATTGCCACGAACAAGATTCTTAAATTTGTTGTTCGGACTCGACATTCAATTGTAGGTCCCACTAATTATATATTAAACTGAAGTAGGCAGGAACTAGACTGTAATACTGACAAAAGGATTGTAGTGTGTGTAAAATGTATTGAAATTTAAATATAATTCTAGAAAGCACTCTCAAATATAGAACGAAATTCAGTTTAGTATACGTAAAATGGTCTAGAGTTTCTAGTAGGCATAACTGATCAAAATTGATTTACAGTTATTGGATGGATCGTTCAATAGCATACACAACATACGAGAAATATTTACCTTGCAAACATAGTCAAAAAAACTAAAGCTTAGCATGGCTGTATCCGTCCTTCACAAGGTCTAAATCACAGTATAATCTCAATAGATTGTCTAGTTAACAATACGTCATGCTTCTTTCAATATAGATATTAAAACATTGGGTTCTCCGGTTCCTAGTGGGTTGGTGTGCTAGACTATTAGCGTGAGAGTTGTAATTCAATACCCACCAGAGACTGTGTTCTGTTATACTACACTGAGCATATGGTCGAAGTTACTCAGCTCATAAGAATAAATAAAATAAAACGTATATTTAAGCGTTTTTAAACAATTTATTAAGATTTGGGCTTATTTGCCGTGTTGTTTCAACATGACAGTGTCACATATGGCATGTGTCATGCTGAGCAATTAATTCCATACTTTGGAGTAGTCTATTGGCTGCCAAAGTCATGCAATTTGACCCCCCTATCGTTATTTTATTTGCGTAATCGTGAAAGCCTTTTATATGCGAACACAATCTTTTCACAATTCCAGTTCTAGAAATCAACATTACAGCTGTCACTGATGATATACCGGCCGAAATGTTAAAATTCTTTTCCAAAATTGGAAGGAACACCAAGCCATGGGCAACATTTACTTGAAATAACTTTTCAAAAGTAAATAGCAGGCATTTACTTATCGCCACATATAATAAATATTTCATTCACATTTGCAAAATGTCTGAGTTTTCTTTTTAGTTTTCAAAATCCAAGATGTAGAAAATCACCCGTTAAGGTATACTCCTTTGTTTCTGAACGACCAATTGTTATGACGCTGCGATATTATTATATTTCTTTTTCATTCAAGAGCTTCAATTTTATCGGCAGTTTTATTTAAAGGAACAGAATTCAGTAATCCATATCCAGAAAGAGCTTGTGCACCAAATATTAACACTTTATGATCAATCTTTCGCTCCAGTGAATTTAGTATTTTCA
>QOCX01002539.1:0-21648 GCA_005959815.1 Sarcophaga bullata | reverse complement strand
AAATCTAACATATTCCATTTACTTAATCCTAACTGTTTAGTTCATTTCATATACTTAATTCTAACATTGTATTTTAAATTCAGCAATTGTATTTCCTTATTCTTATATGTTTGTTGAACTTAAATTAACAGTAAAATTCTTAATATTAGGGGGGTGCATATTTATACAAAATAATAATAAAAATACATGAATAAAATAAAATGAAATAAACAACATCAATAAATAAATAATGACGAAGATAATGATGGCTCAACAAGCCTCTTTCAACATAGCTACGCCGCCATACTCAATGGAGATTTTAAATGATTACTTTCAGGACAGCAGGGTAATATAATATAATTTAAATTCCACTACAATGGGATATAATGTACAAAGGGGTACTTCGACTGCAGATGACGTTACCATAGTCTCGGTAGCTAAGACGGTACAAGAAATAGAGGAGACGATGAACATAGTGGTTCGAACAGTTAGAACATGGTTTTATAAGGCAAGACTGACGCTTACTGCGCACAAAACGGAGACCATATTGATAAGTGGACGGAAAATAGTGGAGAAGATGGAAGCGAGCGTTGGAAACACTAAGATTGAATCGGGAGCGATCATCGACGACAGGTTTAAAGAGCTTAACTTCTACGTGTCACAATTCCTAACTGGTCATGGATGCTTCAGGAAATACCTACACAGATTTGGACATGATACCTTCTTTATATACCCAAACTGTGCAGATGAGGAGGAATATTATAATTTACTGCCCCAGATTTAGATGGCCCAGGGCAACGAGTTTTGGGCCAAACGGGCTTATGGGAGTGGTATTAAATTCTCGAATCCTATGGAGCCAACACAGTCGGAGAATGGTCAAGGTGGAGCTGGAATTCCGAAGTTTGGAAGTACAAAGACGAAATTTAATTTAATTTGAGAAAGCTTTAATGCTACCCAGCCCTTACTGCAGTCCCGCGGGGGGAGAGCGGTTGAAGGACTTAGGGAATTAGTACGTAGGCCTCAGCGATGGTGAATCGTGCACACTGTTGTTGGAACAGAAGTGTCTACCGAAGATTCCAACTTCCGGCTCAAGACAAAAGAAAAATTTTTTGTATACTATAAACAACTATTCTTACTCACCTACAGTTATAAAATTGATATTTTCACATATGCACACATTAAAATGGCGCGGCCTAACACAATCCAATCTACTAACCGATTATAGTGAGTGTAGCGTATTGCCGTAAGACCGTACATACGCACACTCCCATAAACAATTGTGTTGTAACAAAAAATCGATTAATTGAACATACTGAGCGTAGCGTAAGCATGTGCGAAATTTTATATGGAAAAATTGATCCAGAACATAAATATATACTACTCGTTTTAATCGTCCACCCAAATAAAAGAAGCAGGGGAACACATTTTAGAGAGCGTAACTGATGAATTAATAGCTCTAATGCCTCATAAATTAGCTGCTGTTTTTCAAAATTTAGAGATTCACATTATTTGGTAAAATATGTAAGAAAATAAAAAAAATAAACGACCCTACCAGAACAGAACAGTTACGGTCAAATGACTAGCCATTTGATTCCTTTTATACTGCTCTTCGATTTCTAATTTTTTTAATTTGTATTTTAATATATAATGTTATATCTTTTTTATTCCAAAGTTTTACAATTCTGAACACTTTTAAAACATTTTGCTAGAACACATAATGATATATTTTAAAATTTGTCTAAAATTTTTTTTAAGATATTGTCAAAAATATATTTGAGGCCATCAAGTCTGATAACCAAAAGACCGATCATTTTACCACCACTAATAATGTATCAAAAGACCGGTCATTTTACCCTCAATAATGATGTATAAAAAGGCCGGTCATTTTACTCTCACTAATGATGTGTTATTGGAATTGCAACTCTACTGCTTAAAGATATTATAAAATATTATGTATATATTAGAAAGAAAGTTTTGTATGTGTTTCGGTTATTTATTTCTTGTAGGGGTGTTGCTCTAGACTTTGCCATCAAAATTTGAAATGTCATTACTGCTGTGGAACCTAGCCTATACCGATAAGCTGGCACTAAACGGTGCATACAGATTACCTAACCAGGACAGCTTATTTCAGGCGGAGATTTTTGCCACAAGGTTTTCGAACAAGCTGCACTCATGGTTGAAACCGAGGATCTACCTCCTTCAAACTTGATCATATGTATGGATAATCAAGCAGCAATCAAAGCACTGGGCTCCCATCTCGTCGAATCAAGGGTGTCAGGAGTTGCATGGACTCTCTACACAGTATACATCGACACAACATCCGCCTGGGTTCCGGGCCACTGTGGGGAAATGATATAGGGCATATATGCGCCGCTACGGAAGTACTTATCAAAATTCGTAAAATCAGCATGGAATTCAACAAACCGTGGGTGGGTGCCGCATTGACAGTAGGAGAACCAGGCAACTACTTAATTTCGGCAAGAGAGCGGTTGGCGTTTTAGCAGGAATTATAATGCGACACTGTGCTATTGGTAGTTTCGCATATTTATTTTCTTCGAACTTAAAAAATTTTTTGCAATAATTCTGAAATAAATTGAAATTGTAATTCCCAAAACAAAGTTAATATTGCTTTCAACCCTTTCGAGTTAAGGAGATTAGCCGCCTTTCTTTTGCAGGATACCCCTCTTCCAACTGCATGGAAAGGTTCTGGAAGCTATAATTCCCGCAAACTGGTCTGCCTGCTCATTGCAGCTGTCTCATATGAGCTGGAAGTCCAAGTTGTAATAAGCACATCTTTCGATGGAGCGAACTTTCTCTTAAAAGCAACTCAGAAGTTCCTCGTGTGCTCTGAATATATCACAATATGCTCCCTCTCTCTCTCTCTTTAAAAATGTGTAGCAATCAAATTATTCCTTTCATTCTTACTACTAGTCCCTTTAGGGAGAAGCTTATGTCAGCCGGTCACAATACATGCATACATAATTGGCCATTACAACCCTTCAGTTAGGATTACGGCCTAGCTTCTCACACCACTTATGTTGTGTGTGCTAATTTTATACATGAGTGGTGGGACCTACAGTTTAAAGTCGACTCCGAACGACAGATTTTTGAGAAACTTTACATGGCAATTTTATTTACTCTCAGAGTTTTAGCCAGAAATCTGCTGAGAGGAAGCCGCCGAAGAAATATTTTTTTTTTATATTTCGGTTTTGATGTCTGACCGGGGACAATATCCGTGATTAATATCGCGCTAGACTTGGCTGCCCAAAACTTAACCATAACCTCCACTGTTCTGGTCCTCACTACCTAACATACAGAACATACAGAACTGGTCACTTAGAATTACGATGTAGCAGGGCAGGACCTACAGTTCGACGTCAAACGACAGATTTTGGAAAAGCATGTCATGTCACATTCTTATTTTACTCTACGAGTTTTTACCAGAAATCTGCTCAGAGGAAGTCTCGGGTGTATTTTCACTGTTGCACCGTCTAATTAATTAATTGTTAATTAATAAAAAACGACGATTTATTTCGATATAACGATGAATTACATATATCTATATAAGACCCACTGCAGGGACAGAGGGTGAGAGAGATGCGTAATGTTTACATTGAAAACGAATTTCATTATCTTGTAACACATTTTAAAGAATAGTGAAGAATAGTAGTTTTGCAATATTAAATATTTGATTTAATAAGTTCATTATTCTATTCTTCAGATCCGTTAGAAAACGACTTAAAATATTCATATTATTATGGATATAATTTACTGGATTTTATATATTTGTATTTTGTTTATCGATATATCCATATACATTTATATATATATATATCGATCTCAAATCACAGCCCTCAGTATCCGGCAAAAGAAAAATTTACGGAGGCCCGATTACTCTGGTGGAGACCATAGGCATGGGTAATTGCCATGCTACTGGTACTCAAAAACAAATCTCAATCTCAGGTTTAGATAGTCAGACAGAGCAGAGCTGTTGCTACAGGCTCTAAAATGTCGGCACAAACTTCAGAGCTAATGGGACTGACTTTCTACTCGACTGATGCGGACGACTTGAAACTCCGCTCTCAGTCGAAAAGGGCACCAACTCACAGTGAGACCGTAACGGCTGAAGGTGTTTTATCCTACAGATAATCAGTTGGCCTGGGAATACGCTCGCGTTAGGAAGGAAACGAACTAGATAGGATGGGCTATATATAAGCTGAGTTTCAATTCCTACAAAAGACAAATATTTAGAACCAAAAGAGATATTGCCTGTAATACAGCAAATACTGTGAGATTTCGAAAGCTATAGAGGAACTCGCTTGAGTTATTAATGGGGACTCACTTCCCAGGTTGTGTGGATGTGGAAAGTACAGCAAACGAAGTTGCCGAGCCAAATCACCAATAAACATAATACCGATTGAGAAGATAGCATGAGCAACTAAGGCATTCAAGACCTACAAATCTTTGGGAAGGACTGAAATTTACTCGATAATTCTACAAAGGGCGCACGACGAGATAACCTCAGTCTCATAACACCGAAGGACTACGGATCGATAAGCCTCTCCTCCTTTTGACTGAAATCCTTGAAAAAACTCATTGATATGTACGTTAGGAGCAAACTTTTCGCCATAGAAACAGCTGTTGGCTGTAAGGAATACATAGTGGCCTCCAAGAGCAATGCGCACCAGTCTGGTGAATATTGGCTACAGCGACACGATAAACAGATTTGTTAAAAATATGTTATCATCTAAGAGCATCCAATCTTCATTGGGGATATCATCCGTCATGAAACGAGTAACTAGGGGCTCACCACAGGGGAGGGGCAATGCCGCTACTGCTGTGGAACCTAGCCTATTCCGATTAGATGGTACTGAACGGTTCATACAGATCATCTAACCAGGCCAGCTTATTTCAGGCGGAGATTTTTGCTACAAGATTTTTGATCAAGCTGCACTCATGGTTGAAACCGGGAACCTACCTCCTTCAAACTTGGTCATATGTATGGACAATGAAGCAGCAATCAAAGCACTGGGCACCGATCTCTTCGAATCAAGGGTGTCAGGAGTTGCATGGACTCTCTACACAGTATACGTCGACACAACACCCGAATGGGTTCCGGGCCACTGTGACATAGTGAACGAAAAGACGGACGAACTGGTACGGTAGGGATCGTAGATGTCTGAGGAACAGACGATAGAGGGCATACATGCGCCTCTATGGGAATACTTATCAAAATTGGAATAATCAGCATGGAATTCAACAAACCGTGGGTGGTCCGATTACCGCATTTTAAAACTGTAATGTCCAGTAATTGACAGTTGGAGAAAAAACAACTACTTAAGTTCGGCAAGAGAGCGGTTGGAGTTCTAGACGGAATTCTAAGGTGACATTGTGCTATTTTAGTTTCGCTGTTAAAAACGGTCTGCCCCACCAGGATTGCTACAGATTCTGCCATGATGTGAAAGAAATAGAGCCCGCGCAACACCTTTTAAGCGAGTGCTCTGCACTTTAGAACAGACGTCATCGGATTTTAGGCGACAGAACGTCAGAAGAGATGGGCATGGTGGCGGACGTGCCATAAAGAGAACTCGCCTGTTTCATCCGAAGTTCGAGGTGGTTTAAACCCACCACGAACTGATCAATTGAAGATCTAAGCATGGTGGCGAATCTGCCACTAATGGAACAGAACTTTTTCAGCCGGAGCTCGAGCTGGTTCAAACCCACCACTGACGGATCATGACAATTGGGATTATTTCACAAAGGGTGACACAATGGGTCATATTAGCTATCGAATTAACTTGGCTGTGAACGGCAAGCGACGCGCTAACCTAATCTAACTTAAATAATAATATATTGGATTTATTTAATTTAATTTCAGTATATAAAAATTAAGACATGTGAAATATAAAATGTTTGATTTTGATAAAGTAAAACTACGTTTTTAAAGAAAAGGCCAACTTTACTCGACGACTTTTACTCAAGAACTGTAATATAATTCTGAAGTTTTTGAAACATCTTAACGTCCATTGGCTACAGCTTCTCTATTTTATACGATATTTTATACAACAGAAAGATATCAGTTTTCATGACAGAAATTAATTAATGCCATGTAAGGTGCTTTTTAGTCGTGTATTAATGAGCAAGAGAGAGAAAACAAATTGAGATAATTTATTTATTTACAGGCAAAGAAAAGTGTTAGTAATATACGCTATTTTGATTTTCATTTCAACATGCATAAAGTTATACATCTTTGACTCAAAAATTAAAAAATGTTTTTAGAGATTTGTTAGCAGCAACTTTTGGTTCATAAATTGCCTCACTTACTCAAATCTTTTATCTCACTAATAACAAATCTTTTAATTTTGCCAAAAAAAATTGCTTTATGTCTACAAAAATAGCTGCTCCTTTTTCTTATCATTCAAATGTCTTAAAATGTCATTTAAGAACATATGACATTGGATTTTAATAAAAGCATTTTTAAAATATTTACTACTTAAAATATTTTTTGAGCGTAAACTTAAAAAGTTTAATTTTAAAAATTAAAAAATTAAAGAACAGAAAAAAGACAAGCAAAGTGGAGAACTTAATTGTAAAATTAAAAACACTAAAATTTAAAAAGTTTTAAAAATCTTAAAAACAACTTTTAAATTAAAAATTTGAAAAATAATCAGAGCCTAAAATAAAAAAGTGAAAAAAGGTAACAAGAATAAAAAAGGCACATCTAAAAGCTAAAATAAATTATACCTAAATAAAAAGAAACTAAATAAAAACTCTAAGATAAATTAAAAAATAGGAATTTAAATCTTAAAAATTTAAAACACCTTTTAAAATACAAAATTTAATAAAATTGAGAAATGAAAAATAAAATAAAATAAAAAACCGTAAGAACTGTAATAAGAATAAAATTAAAATAAATTAAAGCTACATAAAAAGAAATTAGATAAAAACTTTAAACTAAAAGGGAGGAATATAAGAAAAAGGATTATAAGACCAGATTCAACTGTGTGAGTGTTTCTCAGTTGCGGCAATAAAGGTGAAGTGTAGGAGGAATAAAATTTAATCATTACAAAAAAGTCATCAGAGCTTCGAAACAGCCTGGGCATCGTTGAAGTATTTGCAAACGATTTGAACTACAACTTCTTGGACTGCTACAACTTAAACTTTAATATTTGCTCCACTAGAGTTATGGATGTGTTATATACGTAGGTAGTTTTAAGAAAAAAAAATTTGTGTAAGTCTGTAAAGAATATTTGCAAGGATTAAAAGTGTAAATCTTTGAACGGTTGAAACTGACAAACAAAAAATGGCGACAGTGACAGCACGGTGAGAAAAATTTGAGGAATACGCTATTCGGGCCCTTGAGGTCGAAACATATGAGGACATAGTAATAGAGCAAGGGCGTCAATGTGACAAGTCACTTGAAGTCGTAAAATCTTTGCCAGATTTTGATGGCGTCAGACAGCACATACGGTCTGCAAGCCGTTTGAGAACTACAAT
This sequence comes from Sarcophaga bullata, assembly GCA_005959815.1. Classification (NCBI taxonomy): domain Eukaryota; kingdom Metazoa; phylum Arthropoda; class Insecta; order Diptera; family Sarcophagidae; genus Sarcophaga; species Sarcophaga bullata. The sequence continues at coordinate 14,172 of QOCX01002539.1, read as the reverse complement.
GGTAGTTCCAAACATTATCAGGCTGTAGCAATCATTCGCAATAAAACAACGGGGGCAACCGATATGGTGCTCTCTCTTTCAATGCAGTCTTAAATATTAAGGCAATTATAGCTTGCTTAGACTTCACTAATTCTGATAAACGAAAAGGAACTCTCACTCCTTCGTCAAGGAAACATGACACACCTTCCACTCTACGACTAGATTGAGAAGAAACTGACTTTAGTAACAAATAAGACTATTATGACTTATGATAGAGCTATTGCGAAGAAGAAGAATTTCACCAAATAAATTTTTAGGCAGGAGTCCCTGCTACCATTCATAGAAAGGGTAGTAGCGTGGAGAATCATTACATTTCTGATAGACACAGAGGCTTCCAAAAACTACATTAAACCCCTGCGGGAACTAAATAGTGTAGCGCCAGTAGTTTTTAGTTACGTCAATCCATGGTTTTTTATTTTGCCATCGCTTTCGATAGTATAATAGGATTAGATTTGCTAACGCAAGTGAGCGCGAAATTAGATTTTAAATACAAGCAAATCCAAACCCAGAGCGGCTCGGAAACAATACAATTTTTGAAGTGTGCAAATGTGAATTTCACACAAGTGGAGGATATAGTAGTACCCCATAACGTTACTGGAAAATTTCAGAAAATGATAAAAAAAAAAAAACATATTAGAAATTTGTCAATAATGAAAATCGGAATTTGCTGAAAAATCATACCATTAGGCCGTCTATGTCCCCCTACAACAATCCTATATGGGTTATTGACAATATATATGGGTTGTTATAAATATAAATATAAACGGTTCGTCATAAATTTCAGAAAACTAAATGAAAAACTGTTGACGACAGGTACCATGTACCAGACATTACAGTGATCTTGTAAAATCTTAGGAAAGCAAGATATTTCACAACGCTTGATTTCAAATCAGGCTTTCACCAAATATTGCTAGCAGAGAATACAGGGAAGAACAGTATTCTCTGTTGGAAATGAGAAGTACGAATTGTGCACGCTCCCCTTCGATTTGAAAAATGTTCCCAGCCTTTTTCAGAGAGCTATTGATGACGTGCTTAGGGATTAAATAGGCCGAACATGCTCGTTTATTTAGATGACGTAATAATATTTTCCGAAAGCGCAAGCGACCATGTCGACCACAACTTTTCAACTTTACAGAAGCTTAGAAACTACCTCTATGGTGTAAAAAATTGAAATATTTACACAGATCACCAACCTCTAACGTTTGCGGTTTCAGACAGAAACCCTTTTATAGAAGAACACAATGCTAAGATTTTCCACAAGTCCGGCAAAGACAATTATGTCGCCGATGCATTGTCAAGGCAATATATTTACGCCATAGAAGACGAAACTCTCTCTGATATGACTACAGTCCATAAGGAGGTGTCTTTTACATACACGATTGAAGCAACAGACAAGCCACTCAACTGCTTCCGAAACCAAATAGTTCTAGAGGAGGCAAATTTCACGCATAAACGAAAGGTCATGCTTTTCACCGAAAAAACTCGTCTCTTGAGTGAGTTCACTGATAGGAACATACTTATCAACGAAGTAAAACTGGCTCTGAATACAGGAGTGGTAAATGCGACACACTGCAATCTCCCAACACTTGCTTGTATTCAGCAAGAGTTAGTGAGGTTCTTTCCAACAACTTAATTTTGGCACTGTAGAAAAGTGGTATTAGATATTTTTGTTAAGAATGAACAGATGCAAATAGCACAGGACATAATCGTGCCCATAGGACAGCTCGGAAAAATGTAAAACAGATTCTTTACGATTATTATTCTTTTCCAAAGATGACCAAATTAGCAAATGAATTGTGGCAAACTCTAGGATTTGTAGATAGATAGATTGATAGACATCCAGATACGAAGGAGATACTGTCTTACGTAGGAAAATTGCTGCATATCGAGATATTCTCCACAGTCAAGAAATACTTCATAAACTTTTCAAATTCGCTGTGGTTCAACCAACACAATCGCGTACAATCATAGATTTGAAATCCCAGTCATGCAACAAATGAACCTTCACTTCTATGTTGAGAAACCAATTCTGTGCAGAGATAGCAAACTCGCCTCCGCTCCATAGTACTTCGAATGGTCAAATAGAACATTTCCATAGCACCCCCACCTCAAGTAGAAAGTTTCCAAAGCACCCTCACAGAGACTGCTAGGTGTTTAAAACTTGACACAAACATAGACAGCACAATTGTGTTTATAATGTTAGCTACAGCTAAGTACAATAGAACTATTCATTGGATGACCAACAGAAAACCTATAGACATTATTCATAGTGCGACAGCTGAAATTAGAAGGGATATAAAGGATAAAATTATGAAGGCTCAACGAGACCAGCTTGATATGCACAATCTTTCCAGACTAAATAGAATCTTTGACGTAGCGGAACGTGTGCTCGTAAAAAATAGTAATAGGTTAGGGAACAAGTTAACCCCTTTGTACACGGAGGAAAGAATAACAGCAGATTTGGGAACTTAAGGTAGGAACTCCTCTTTCAGAATGGTCCGCAAGGATAACTTAAGGTAGGAACTACTCTTTCAGAATTACGTTCTAAAATTTGTATCCTTAGTAGCATTTGCTGAAGTTTCTCTTTTACTATTTTCCCATAGGATTTTGCTTCTGGCGTTACTACTTTGGATGCTCACACCAAAATTAACTGACTATTTTAATTCAGACTACCCCCCGTAGCGGACGGGAATATGATCATATGGCAAGACTTCGACTACTACAACATAAAACCAACTTAACGATATTCTCCGAAATGACTGATGAAACTAAACATTTAACATGTCATTTCCCTTAAACTCACATGGTGAAAAGTTTCCACACGGACATAGCTCGTATCAGGGTCATTATCGCATTCAATGAACACGCTAGAAGCATTAATACTTTGGGCACTGCCTTGAAGGTTGTCGCTGGTACGCCTGATTTTGATGTCTTGGAAAGAGTCAGATTTAAGCAGCAAGTACTAATAGAGTCAGAGGACAGGTAAATTGGTATTAACACAAAGACACAAGCCTAAATAAATCAGTTAACGGAAACAGTTAACGTAGTAAGTAAAAGTTCCAAAATCAAACAAATAGACAACGGTCATTTATATGAAACCCTGCTCGCGAGAAATAGAATAATTTCTGAGCTCGAAACCTTGATGCTGGCGGTCACCCTTGCAAGAATAGGAATAATTAACCTGGCTCTCGAATATTTAGAAGATTAAAAGAAAATTATAAATATAAAACTATCTACAAATGTAACGATGAATGACTTAATGGAGGTATCCTTTTTTATTAAGTATTCTAAGATTAAGCTAGAATTTAAGAAAATTATTATTTTAGCTGTTCAACATAATTAGATGATATTGCAACTCGATATGGACAACAATATAGCTGATTGTGGAAACACGATAATTCCCATCGGGAACTGCAGTACAACCCTTACATCAACATTCTGTAGGGAATTGTTAAATTGTCTGTGTTAACGGATTCACCTATGAAAATCTGAAAGACGAATTTAAAATGGTGCCGAACTCAGCAGCCACTTCAATTATAAACATTATTAGTCACCAGGAAATACTGAGCCTTCCGTACCTTCCGAGAATAAGCATTGAGAATTTGCGCTACATTTCACGAGTGGAAGACAAACTTATTATGTGATCAATTGCCTCCACTCTTGTCATAATTGACATTCTACTCGGCAAAGTCTTATCTTTCAAGCTACCATTGATACTCTTGGGAGACCCAAAGACGATTCTCAATTGGGTGGGGGAGGAGTTAACGTAATCGACGTTAACGTAATCGACGTTAACTCCTAAATGTTGCGTTCGGCTCATAGTGGGTTAATCAGTTTTTTGAAATGGTGTTTATTACTAATAAAAGATTTAAGTTTTATAATTTGTTTCCCACTAAATGTGTTCTGCTAAAGGTGTTTTGCTGAGCGTCTGTTACAAAGAATGTGGTTGTAAATGTCGATATAGCCACAGGTACAGGGTCATCATGTTTTGTGGTAGCCATTGGCTAGTTTTATAAGTGGACTCAAGCAGACTCAAGCAGAGTGTAAAAACTTTGATCATATAATAAAACAGAAATTATGATAAAAATTGTATTGCCATTTAACTAATTTATGAATAGATAAGTTATTTTGTTTTTTTAATTTATGCTTTTTTGTTACTTTTTTGTTTTGTTTTTATATTTCATACACATTTAACTATACTGAATAAATGATGTTCTTAATACAACACCTTTTTAATTTTCATAAATAAAAGAAAAACTTACTATTATGAAATACCAACCTTACTTTCTATTGGAAGAGTTTGAGTTGTACAAAGTTCCTTAACTTTTTCCAATCCAGTCCTCTAAGACGAGTTATGTCTGGTATTGTGTTAATCCTAAGAAGTCAAAGTCTAGTAGTCAGTGTGTTGGCTTATTAGACGTAAGGTCAGAGTTCACATACCAGACATTTCGACATTTCCAACAAAACGAAATACGAAAAACTATTTCTTCGGCAACTTCTCCTCAACAGATTTTTGGCAAAAACTCTGAGTGAAACTAAAAATTACCATTAAAAGTTTCTCAAAAAAATCCATCAGTCAAAATCGACTTTAAACTATCGGCTCCGTCACTTATGTATAAAATTGACATACACATAAGTGGTGTGAGAAGCTAGGTCGTAATACTGACTGAAATGTTTTAATGACCAATTGTGTATGTTATGTATGTATTGTGTTATTCCCAAAATATTAATAATCCGAGATTACGCAGACTGAGCCGTGACATAAAATGGTGACATTCAATCGCTTCGATGTCTTAACCAAATGCCGTGCATTTTTCACTACGACAGGTGTTCATATAAGTATCCCGTGACTACGCTCGTCAGTGTACTTATTTATGTGGCCATTAGTCAGTCCTAAAATACTCACGCCTCTCCCCCATCAGAACCGCCCTAGAGTATCTGTGTAGGCCTTCGTACTGTGTTATTATTCCACAATAGCCAATACAACGTCTCCGCCTACTCTCTCATCTTGATTTTCAACGTATTGAAAGGAATTGGCTTATCACAGCTAATGATAGGTAATATTATGGTTTTATTGGTCAGAAAATCACATCCTAATTACCAAGTACTCCTTGATGACTAGACAATTTACAATGGAGTGAAATGCATCCCTATATGCCATACAGATGACTGTCTTAACCTTCTACCTTAAATAACTTTATAAAAATTATATTTCAAAAATATTTATCTCGATTTCCAAAACGATTTAATTTAATTTATCAAAATTGATGAGTGCTGTCACTCAAAGCAATTAGAAGAACAATATGGATTATTAGTTGTTTTGTTATATAGAACTAATATAATAAAAGAATAGAGGCATATTATGGAGTTATAAACGAAAATATAGTATAAAGCGCCGACAGTACTCCGCTGTTAAAAACACCTTTAAATTTAGAAATGATTAATTTGAAAAACTTAACACTTTTTATTTAAATATTGATTTTCATCAATAAAAATATTGAATTCGACTTTTCGATGAATTTCCTTCATTAAAACTTTTTTCGGTATCTATAAATACAGTGTAAAGAGTTTCCACATAGCGACACATATCCTAGTTTTGAGAAAAAATTAATTAATTTTTCTACGACATTATTGAAATGTTGAGCGTGATAGAGTACTTGTTTCAATCCTAGAAATCAATCTTAGTAAAAATTATTGTAATTTTAATTATACCTATATCGAATGTTACAGAAATAAAATTATTACGAATGTTTATAAAAGTGATAAATATTTTTGGAGTCGTTGTATAGTTCAAACTCCAGGTCTGACATCAAAACAGAAATAGGAAAAAATATTTCTAATAAAAACTCTGAGAATAAATAAAATTGCCATGAGAAGTTTCTCAAAAATCTGTCGTTTAGAGTCGATTTTAAACTGTAGGTCCCGACACTCAGGTATAAAATTAACACACATAACATAAGTGGTGTGAGAAACTAGGTCGTAATCCTGAGTGAAGGGCCATAATGACCAATTATTTAGGTATTATATATTATCTATTTATACATATTTTTTAATTATACTGTCTATTTATAAAGAATATAAAAAAGCAGCCGTACATTTAACAAAACGAAATAATCCCTAAATTTCCAGATATAACATTCACAATTGTTCAGTGCATATAGGCAATTACGTATTAATTAATAAATCAGGGTTTTAAGATTGTAATTCTTGTAAATTTTTTAAAAATCCTCCTTAAAATTATTTATGTACCTGATCATGTTGTTCTAAAGTATCTGCATCACTTGAACTTAGTTTTTCTCTAAAAATATTAAGTTGCTCTTTTTTGGGTGACGAATTTAATATATCAATTTTATTCTTATTTTCAAAGTTAAGCACTTTTCGGTTTTGAATTTCAGTAGTTAAATAATTGTAAGAATTTTCAGAAAAATCCATATTGTTCGTTAGACTGATTTTCATCCACTATTGTTTCTCTTTATATACGTATATTTTATTTGCCAACAAATAGATTTGGGCGGTTTTATTGAATATTGTATGACTTTTAGTTGCGATTCTATAATATAAAAGCACTGCAAAAGGTTAACAAAGGAGGTCGACTATCTTTACCGTTACTGTTGAGTGTATACAATTTAAAAACGGTTTTTCTAACTTCCGCTAAGTTCGGTTTTTAACTTCCAAATTATTTTAATATTAAAGCCAATAGAGTCAAATAGAATCCTCCACACATTAAACTTTAACTTACCCTACTGGCAGCAGAGATGAAATACCTGTCTGCTAATGTGCTTTGTTACGCAGGGATGCAAAGCATTCCGCGAATTAAGAATTTTCTCTTAATTTAAAAAAAAATAATTGCTTTACAAAAAGACTATATGCAGCTCGTAAATATTCACCTCTGTTTCTGCAAAAGGTTGAATATCTAAATTATCAACTCTATTAACAGATCTCATTTACATTATTCGATGGCATCGTTTGATTCCTCATCTAATATGCTACCACCGACGTCGAATGATATAGAATATTCACTTAATTATTGCAAGATACTCATTGCCGTCAATTTTGTTATTACTTTACCTTATAAACTATGTACACATGAATTTATTGGGTACTACTCCATTAACAAATGTCGTGAGATAATCATAATCCTAATATAATGAAACATATTGTTATTTTACTAATTGTAATATTATTCTAGTGAATTTATTTTTATTGTTGTTACTACATAATTTAATCATATTATTGTTGTTTTTATTATATTTTATTGTTATTATATTTTAAATGTTATTTTATTATATAAGTTCTTTACAAAATATGACTTCTATACTATAATTATAGGAACAAGATATTGTTATATAAATAATCCATTTTGCAAGTCGCGATAGTCTAGTAGGTATTGTGTTGGCTTATTAGACGTAAAGCCACTGTTCAAACCCATAGCCAGACATCTCGAACATAACGGAATATGTAAGCACAATTCTTTAGCGACTTCCTCTCAGCAGATTTGTCGATCGTAGTCGACTTTAATGTGTATGTTCCGCCATTCACGTATAAAATTAACCCACACAACACATATTGCTGTGAGAAACTAGGTAGTAATCGTATGTATGAATGCATATTCTCTTCTACAGCTATCAGTTGATTTCATTTTCTATTCCTTTAGTTTTTTTATTTGTGTGTATAAACCCCATATATTAATACTTTATTGTCAGTTGAAAATATCCAAGTGGCTCGGCACAACTATAGTGTGATACCTCACAAAGAATCAAAATCTTCGATAGGTAAAAAAAGGTTAAAAAATAATATTAAAAGTGAAAAAATTGTTATACGTAATATTTTTCATATCATATTAAACGCGATTATTTCTTATTCATATTAGGTTGAAATTAAAAACGTAGTTATTGTAAGTTTTGTTTTTTTTAAACGTATCAAGTTTACAGTATTTCTATTGTTAAAAAATTGTACAAACTAAATGTCCTTCGTACTTGAAAAAGAACAACACCCACATAATAGCAAGAACAAAAGGTTTTATATAAATATGTAATTATAGCAAGCAATTGATTGTAGTACGAATAGAAAGTTGGTATAAGCAAGCAAGAAAATATATACATATATTCTTTTATTTCCAATAAATGACATACTAGAATTAAGGAATGCTTAATGTTTTAAATGGAAACATATAAATCTGTATAAAGTATTGGATTAAATTGAAGCTTATTAAAATCTGAATCTGAAGTAATAAACTAAGAATTATAATCATATATTATTAATAAATCGATTTTGATCTCTTATCTATGTATTATACTGGTAGTCACTATCTTCATATCAAATTCCGATAGATAACTGGCGGAATATAGTAAAAAAAACAAATAGAGGAAAGTCTGCCACAAGTTGTGATAAACTTCAGAAATTAATTCAACATGAGTTTCCCTTAATTAACCAATATATCACAAAATGTTTAAATTTAATTTATATTAATTTTGTAACTATATATTTATCCCGTTTAATAGTAAATCGAACATAAGAGTAGGCCGACGATATTAAAAATTACTACTGTAGGAAAATATTTTAGATCATTTTTCAAAGACTGATGTTGTTTCTGTTCCAGAAACAGAAACTTCATTCTCATTTTATCCTGCATCGGATTGGTAATATTAGTCATTAATCTGTTTCTTGTCTGCATCATCCCACCAATTATAGTGTTTTTGGCAGCTCCGGTTTCTGAATGACTGGCTGAATATTGGCTTTAATGTTTTAATATAATAGCCAATAAGGGATAGAAATTCACTTGCACGTAGCATTCTTTAGCATTCTTTATTAGTTGAGTGATTACCACCATTGTTACTGCATTGTTTCTAAAATTTGTTCATATATCTTCATATAAAAATCAATGTATGTTTGTTTATTTGTATTTTTGTTTGTACCTTATAGGAGGCTAAACGGCTGTACCGATTTTCATGAAATTTTTACAGCAACTTCCTGTATATCTGGAAGGAAATATAGGCTATATTTTACATTGAAATTTTAAGTAGATGTGGTACCACGCCCACGTGTAAAATAAGTATAAATAGTTGTATATGTCAGAAACTACGACAGCTAGAGTCGTCAAATTTTGTAACACAATTTTAATATCCACGCGAACATTTTGAGGGAAAAAATGGACGAGATTGATATAGTGGGCGTGTCATTTTCAATATAAAGAATGTATGAAATTAGTATATCTAAGGAATATTATATCTAGAGCTTTCAAATTTAATCGGAATCAGTTAAGTATCAATATGAATATTTTAAAGACTAAAATGGGCGTACTGAAAATAGTGGGCTTGGGACTTTCTACATGAATTAAATGCATATATCTTGAAAACTATTAGAGCTAGGGTCTCCAAACTTTTCATGTACAATCTGTACATAGATATGAATATTTAGGGAAAAATAGGCGGATTATTAATTATAGGCGTGGCACCTCCCATATAAAATCAATATCAAAATAAGTATATCTATCAAAATATAAAAGCAAAATATCAATTTGTCATTTTATCAATTATCAATGTGATCATTTTGGTCACAAATGTATAGGCTAGCAATAATGGACGTGGTACATCCCATATGAATTGATTGCATATATCTAGAAAACTATTATAGCTAGAACCTTCAAATTTCGCATGTACAAACTAAAAAATTAGCAATTGTAGGCGTGGCACCTTACATATAAAGTTAATACCAAAATAAGTATATATTGAAAAATATACAAGCAATTTCAGTATCAATATGACAACCTTAAAGTCCATATAAATATCTGGAGCAAACAGGGCGGAAGGCGTAGTACCTTCCATATAAGAAAATATGTTAAAATTTTTATAACTAAAAATATAAACCCATACCCTTCAAATTATGTGAGAGTCACTTCAGTGTCAAGATTTGAAATTTTTACAACAGCCACACGTAAAATAAGTATTAAAGTCGTATATTTCATATAAATATATTTCATATAAATGTATGGAGAAAAACGACAGAACATTGCACTATTTTTAATTTAATAGCGAAATTCCTCAGCTACCAAATTGTAACTTTTGTATAAATATCTAAGGATATATGACCATGTTATCTTCCATAAGAAGTTAATTTTATAAATGCCATATAACCCTTTACAGGTGAAGTATGTTCGATGAACATATTTATCCCGCACAGGCCTCATAAACATTATTACATTTACTGTCTGAATATATAGCTTCTATCAATGTAACATCTCTTTAGATGTTCATGAACTAGAGGTATATGTAAATAATTAGAACAGAACGGTATTTATAAATTACCTAATACCCGGTAAAAAATAAAAAAGGATTATCTTACCTAAAGGTGAGTGTGAACGTAAAGTAATATGAAGAAGATATAGACTTAAAAAGTTCAGTTGAGTCCTAAATATTCAAATCGGCTGCACTTTCAAAACATACCAAAAAGTCTTTAATATTACAATCTCAAAGAGCAAGAGAAACATCGTCCGAACGCGAAACTCGCCTTTACAATGAACGCTGTCGGACATCAACATCTAGAGCTGCTAAAATAACTGATCAGCATAATGAACGCCTGGAAATTCAGCGATTGCGAACATCAACTTTCAGGGCTTCCGAAACTACTGATCAGCATAAAAACGCCTGCAAAGTCAACGATTGCGAACATCAATTTCCGAAGTTTCCGAAACAACCGATCAGCATATCGAACGCTTGGAAAGTCAACGATTGAGAACTTTACGTGCAAGAGCTGTTGAAACATCAGAACATCGTGATATATGCCTTCAAAGTCAACAATCTAGAACCTCAAATTTGATATCTTCGCAAACCTCAGACGAGCGGGACTGAACACGGGACACGGGACAGCGGGACTGAACATGCTCGACTATAACAAGAGCTATAGAGACGTCAGATGAACATACACGGCGACTCAGAAAATAACGTTCTCGATCGTCAATATCAAGAACTGCTGAGACAGAAGACCAACGTGACGTGCGCCGTGAAGAAAATCGTAATCGTATTCGTAATCGGCGAAGCGCTCCCAATACATACAAACGTATTCTTTTTAATTACACTTCGGAAATGAATTACAGTGAGAATGATTTAGAAGATATAGGTCAAATCAATCACCTCTGTCAGTAATGTCATGCATTAAAGTACAAAAATGAAAACCTTGAATGTGCTGTGCAAAGGAAAAATTTTTTTACCTGAACTTCTTACACAACCAGAACCAATATATTCACTGATATTCAGTTAACTCATATAAAATGTTTATAATTTTCTTAAAATATTATAAACAAATTGTTTGATTATTTTCAGAATGAGTGGACTATCATTATTTCCTAATAATATAAGAAATATAATTCGTGTTTTCAGATGACGTCGTTTGAGCTACAAAAGTTGTCCGAGCTACAAAAGTTGTCAAATTTACCACCGAATCGGTTAAATTTTGCCTATTCCTTAATTTCCTAATGAAGAAACCAAATTTCTTCAAATTTATTTTGTGGGACAGGCAAATGATGAACATCAAGTACAACAACGATAGCATTCTAATCCTGGACTGTAGCAGAATTGCAAATAATGTTTCATGCAAACAACATGTTAGTGAGAATTTTTAAGCAGGTTAAAGGTGACCCTACATTATCTACTGATGAATACTTTATTAAGATTCATGTTGACAAAGCACTAACTGGACAACATCGAGGACGTTATAATGCAGCTGCAATGAATGATGTAGCAATCTTAATGGTTGGCGATCCAGTTGCACTACGGGATATAATTATTCGACGACGAGACAATGGAACAAATAGGATAGCTGAAACTCATCAATCATATGACGCAGTATGCAATTATATTTCCATATCGGGAAGATAGATTTCATTTTGAGTTTTATATGTAGGTGTTGTAAACTCTATCTAATCTATATTTAATTATTTTCAGATGAACCGACAAAAAAGTGATTGCAATGGATTTATATGCATACCGCATAATGATACGTCAGTTCTCTATAAACCATATTCTAAATTGCCGTGAATTATTCCGTCAATATATTGTTGACATGTACGCCAAGACTGAGACGGAGCGCCTGCAATACATACGTCACAATTAGGATAAACTACTAGCCGACAATTATATTCATCTCTTCTAAAACGTGTTATAAACAACCAAAATGATGTCAAAACCCGAATGAATGTTGGACAATCCGTTATACTACCTGCAAAATTTACAGATAGCCTACGACACATGCAGTAATATACACAAGATGCTATGATATTAACCTGCAATTCTAAATGGAGTGAAATATTATCACAACTGTCTTCCGGTCGAAATCCAATACATCAACATAACATAACTCCACGTGTGTTCAAACAGAAACTAAAGTCCCTTATGGATTTTATTGCCAAACTGCGTGTTTTTGGTGAAACAAGATGCTGGATGTATTCCGTCGAATGACAAAAATGAGGATTGCCACATGCACATATCCTAATTTGGTTGGTTCAAAAAATTACACATTCATGGTCCATGTGGAATCATAAATCCAAATTCGGTATGTATGGTCGTCGAAAAGTGTTCTAAAAAGTATTTTCAACAATTGCTTACTGACACAATTTCTGGTATTGATGGGTATCCGCTTTATCGTTATTGTTCTGTGGAAGATGGTGGACAGCCAATAATTTTAAAGGTAGGTGAAAATGAACTAGAGGTTGATAATACATGGATAGTGCATTATTGCCCATTGCTTCCGAAGACTTTCAAAGCGAAAATAAATGTGGAGTACTGCAATTCTGTGAAATCCATAAATTCATCTGAAAATATGTTACTAAGGAATTACACACTATCGGACACTAACGGACAACAAGTATATTTCACAGAACAAAACGTATCGGAAAGAGCTGCTGTGCCGCCATCTCCGACATTAACATCATTTTTTGAACTATGCAGAAACGATTTATTTGCTAAAACGTTATTGTATGCAGAAGTTACAACGTATTATACATGGAATGAGTCAACAAAAAAGTTCTAACGCCGTAAGTGAAAATCTGCTGATGGATGGCAAAATTTGTATTCCACTGAAGCAATTAGTAGATTGTATACTTTCCATCCTCAGGATACAGAGTACTTCTCCATACGTATACTTCTCGTTCGAAAATTTGCGTACGGTCGATGGTCAAATATGTGAAACATAGAGAAGCGTGCCAAAAACTTCAGTTGTTATAAAACGATTCGCATGGGGAGACTACACTTGAAGATACGTCGACTAGCAAGCACCCGGAGCAGAAGAGAATACTATTTGCCAATCCCAAAGAACTTTGAAACAAATTCAAGTCATATATGGCTGAAGATATATTGCATGGAATGAGAGTTGTCAACAATAACGAAAAACTTTGATTTCTCCAATGGAATTTTAATTGAAGCTTTGGTTTTTTTGAGGATAAATGTCTGCAGATGAAAAACATGACGTTATCGGAAGTTGGTATGCTTGCACCTATTCGATATAGTACCCTTGCTTTCTCGAAACAAGACTTCGTTCTTATCGTATGATTTTTAGGACAGTGAACCAGGAACAATTTTTAAGTATAGGGATTTTAAGAATATTGACTATTCTTCACTACAACGGAATTGGGAACTATCCCCTGCAATCGAACATTTTTAATGCCTACAGCAGACGAGCAGATTCATTTTTTACAGGATAATATCAATATCTTTTTTAGAAATATGTTCCAACTAAGATTGGAAAATGCTTAATGGTAAGCCGTGGTTTACTAATGAGATTAGAGTCTCCATAAATGATTGGAATATTGCGTATTACAGGTGGAAGAGATACAGGACAACTGATCTATACAACATTTTTAAGACGTGCAGGAGAGCTACAAACCTGAAAATCAATACTGCATTTCTTCTTCTGTTGTTATGACCCAAGTTAATTTGGAATTCAGGAACGTTAATCAGGAAGATGTTCTGGAAAGTATTCTTTGCATTAAATCCAACTCCATCGGCAATGATGAGATTAACCCCAAATTTGTTAAATTGATTTTGCCATACCTCCTTCCGAACATAACGTACTTAATGAATACTGTAATTACTACGTCTACCTTTCCTGCAATATGGAAATGTGCTAGGATAATCCCTGTAC